>CAVNZG010001472.1:51727-114899 GCA_963693315.1 Diogma glabrata
AAAAAATTAAATAAATTGAATTGGTTAATTATGAATAATTTACAAATAATATACTAAAAAAAAAAAATAATAAGTAAAATTATAAATAATAAAGTGGTTCTGAATTAAATATAATGATCTATGTAGAGTACAATTGAAATATATATGTTTTTAGCGCTTTTTTAAATTTTGAGATTTGTTTTTCTAATTTTATATTGTCCGGCAAATTGTTGAAGAAAGATAAACCTTTGTACAAGAAGTTAGATTGACCTCCCATCGTCCGACAGAAATTTAAATAGTAATTATTTGTTTGTCGAGTAGAATAATTATGAATTGACCCCACCCTTGTTAACAAAATCGAATTTTTAATTAGATTATTTTGAATTTTAAAAACGAGTAGAACCGATTCATATATTATAAGAGACTGTAGTGGTAAGTTATTACTATCATATAGGGTTTTAGATGGAGTACGATATGGTAGTGCTTTCACACACTTTAAACACTTGTTAATAAGTCTCTTGATTTGATTTAGTCTAAATTGAGCAGCAGGACCCCAAATTGGAATTAGATATCGTATTCGGCTCATTACATGGGCATTGAAGATGAGATATTTGGCTTCTGTGGGTAAAATATGTTTCATTTTAAATAATATGAAAGATATTGATCTAATCTTACTTTTTATATCTTTGATGTGGCTATCGAAAGTTAGTAATGAATCAATTTTCAATCCTAGATACTTAGTTTCATAGACTCGCTCAAGAGTTTGGTCATCAACTTTAATGTTGTAGAGCTTTAGGTCGGCTACATTTTTATTTGGTGTTTCAAATACGATATAATTGCTTTTAGTTATATTTATTTTCAGGTGATTTTTTACAACCCAGTTATTTATTTTGTTTATATCCTCTTGCATTTTAACCATCAGATCATCGCAGTTCTTTTCTGTGTATGTAATGACGGTGTCATCTGCATACATTTGTAGTACGCCATGGAGATCTAAAGAGAAGATGTCGTTAACGAAGATTATAAAAAGTAGGGGCCCTAGGAGGGATCCTTGCGGAACTCCGTGTTTAATATCTGAGGGTTTGCTTGATGAATCTGAGATTTTTACAAATTGGAGGCGATCAACCAGATATGTTTCAAAAAATTTTCATGCGTTTAACCCTAATCCGATTTGCTTAAGCTTAGATAATAATTTCATAAAGTTTACAGTGTCAAACGCTTTTTGTAAATCTACAAAAATACTTGACGTATAAAGTTTTTTATCCAAACCGTCCCTAATTTTCAAAATAATCTGGCTTACAGCTGCTAGCGTACTTGAGCATTTGACGAATCCAAACTGATTATTATTAGCGTTACAAAATTTTTCCAATCTTTTATATAATACCATTTCCATACATTTGGAAAATGTTGAAAGTATTGAGATGGGTCTATAATTAGATACTTCAAATGTATCCCCCTGTTTAAATATTGGACATATTTGAGCAACTTTTAGACATTGTGGAAAGGTAAATGATCTCATTGAATTATTTATGAGTTGGGCCATTTTTCCTGATAAAATGTGTTTGAAATAATCACAGAATTTGGCGGAAATTTTGTCAGAGCCAACGGCAGATCTTTTATTTAGATTGTTAATGATATCTTTAATTTCATCTGCATTTGTTTCGGTCAATTCAAAATCTTCAGTTAACAAGGGCGGTTCAAATTCTTCATTATTAGGATCAATAGGCGGTATAATCTCGTTAACACAATTAATGAAATATTCATTAAAGATTTTACATATAGTGTTTTCCTCGTCAATTAATTTACCATCTATATCTCTAATTTTTATAGGTTTTTGTTGCTTAATTTTATTAAAGACAAATTTATTTAAGATTTTCCATAAGTTACGAGTATCATTTTTTCCTAATTCGTTTCTAAAAAACTGACGTTTTTCATCATTAATTAGTCTATTAACTTCACGTTTAAAGAAACAAAACCTATCAGTGAAATAATTATTCATTGGATATTTAGTTTTTAATCTATAAAATTTGTCTCTTAACTTCATGCTGTTTTTGATTAATTTAGAAATCCAAGGATCACGAGAGGTGAGATTAAAATTACTTAATAATTCACGAGAATGATTTTCAATTGTATTTATACATATATCAATTAATTCTTCAAAGGTATTACATGAGTTAATCGATTGTGAAAAGCGATCATCATCTATTGCATTATAATCCAGAATTGTTTTCTTGATCCGTACCTTATTAGTATTTCTAGTTTGAGTACAGTTTACATTTATAAGCAGAAGTCGATGATCGCTTATACAATTGTCCATAAGTGAGATTGAATAACTGCGATCTACTTCATCTGTAATAAGGTGATCAAGAATTGTATAAGTTGATGAAATTGTGGTGTGCGCAATTCTTGTTGCAGAATCTTTGTGAATTTTATTTAATATTAGATACCCGTTTGAATTTAAAATATCTTTGTATTCAGATATTTCATTAGTCTTAGATTTTAATAAATCCAGATTAAAATCACCAACAATTATTGACTTCTTAAATTTCTCTAAGAGTTTATCAAAGTTATCTAAAAATTTATGTGTATAAATACCTGACTGATTGTAAACAGAGATAACTTTAATTTTTAGATCAATTAAGCTCACAACCAGGAAATCATTACTCTCATTGCATTCACTGTATTCCAAATTTGAGCTTATTTCATTAATGACGTAAATCGCAGTACCTCTACCTCTTGTATTATCTCTAGTTAGAAAATACGGTGTATAATTAATCAGATTATATTGATCACATTCATTACTGTAAATCCATATTTCTAGCAATACTCAGTGGCGGATTACCATAGAGGCGGAAGAGGCGGCCGCCTCGTGCCCCACATGCACAGGGGCCCCCTCGCTACAAATAGTATTGATATTTTATAGGTATTCAAATATCAGATGACTGCGTTCATTCAACCAAAGTTTTTAACCCTAAAGATTTTTTTAATATTATCCCACATGTAAAAGTGTTAGGTTGTCAATTTGTATTACTTTTTTTCATGTATGTATTTATTTTAATAATTCTAATTTGATAGTTTTAAAATTTTTTAATGTACAAATTCGTTTTCCAATTTGTATAGTAAGTGTAGAATTGAAATATTTTATTGTATGCTTAAAATCCATGTATTTTTTATACAATACATGCTAAATTCATCATTTGGATTAACGTTTGAAAAGGGTTTCCATATGATATGATTGATATATTATAGGTGTTTTAGCTTTAGTTGTATATTTCTTTTTTTCAACGTTGATTGGAAAAAAGATTGTCTAAAAAATTTGTTTGAAAAATTTGAAAAAAAGATTGTTTGTAACTGGACGTATTGATACTCAAATAGCTCGTGAAATTGAAGTACAACAAAAATACTGGCGGGAAGTTTTAAAAAGAGTTGCAGCTACAGTAAAGCTATTAGCTACTTTGGGTTTAGTATTTCGTGGTCATCGAGATTATATTGATTCGAACAGAAAAGGAAATTATATGACATGCATTGAGTACCTATCCCAATTTGATGATTTTCTTAAAAATCATTTGGAGAGGTACAGCCATCCAGGTAATATAAGTTATTTATCACATACCACATGCGATGAATTTATAAATTCAATGGGAACTGAAGTAAAAGAACACCTAATTCAAGAAATTCAGGACTCTTTATATTATTCAATTATTGTTGATTCTACGCCAGACGTGAACCACACTGACCAACTAAGTTTTATATTAAGGTACATTGATAAAGTGGGCTATGCGAGAGAACGATTTTTGGATTTTTACAAAATGAAAATCACAATTCAGAATATCTAGCACAACTTATTTTGAAAACTTTAAACAATTTGTCTTTGGATATTAAAAATTGTCGCGGTCAAACATATATGGCCGGAAAATATAATGGTTTACAGGTCAGAATTAAAAATCTAAGTAAGACCGCCATTTTTATTCCTTGTACAAGTCATACGCTTAATTTAATTGGAAATTATGCTGCAGATGCCTATTCTACTGCGGTGTATTATTTTAACTTTATCCAAAATATATATGTATTCTTTTCTTCATCTACTCACAGATGGAAGTTGCTTATTGATAATTTTTCCGATCCTAATTCCAAACATATTAAAAAATTAAGTGACACAAGTGACAAGATAGTCTGCAAGAGCTGATGCAGTATCTACCTTGCGGTTTAATTACAAAAATATTAAAAGCGTTCTTATCCAAATTAGCGAAAATGAAGACGAAAAACCGATTACTAAAGTTGAGGTTAAAAAATTAGCTAGCTCTTTCGATGAATATGAATTGCCTTACTAACCGTTCTATGGGATATATTATTGCAAAGAATCAATAGTACTAGAAAATCGTTTCAAAATATGCAAACGAACTTATTACATGGAGTAAAACTGTTTAATTCTTTGTCACAATTTATAAGGGATGTTCGGAATGATTTTGAGAGCATAGAAAAGCAAGCAAACTTATTAACAGACAATATTAGCTACAAAGAAGGACGAAAAAGAAAACGCAAAATTATGTATGATGAATCATCTGCAAATGATACACAGCTAGTAGGACGAGAATTGTTTATTATGAATACTCACAATATGATCTGTGATAGACATGCCACTGAAATGTCTACCAGAACGTCCATATATGAAACTGTTTTAAATAATTTTAAATTATTTTTTGATCAAAATATATCCAGTGATGAAGTTGACAAGTGTATTTTAGAATTGTCAAATACATATGCGAGGGATACAGAAGTACAATATTTTAAAGACGAAGTACATCATTTTTTAAAATATATAAAAGAAGAGAACATTACTTGTCCATTTAAGATGAACAAGGTAATCATTGATGGCCTGCAATCTTCGTTTCCCAATGTGGAAACTATTTTAAAAATATTTCTTACATTGCCGATATGCAACGCAAGTGGGAAACGATCTTTCTCCGTTCTGAAGCGGATAAAAAATTATTTAAGAAATAGTCTTAATCAAACTCATTTGCAAAATTTTTGGTAAAATCTTAGGCCCCAAAATTTTGTTCCGCCTCAGCCCCCTTAAAGGCATAATCCGCCACTGGCAATACTATTTCATGAATACAGAATTTATATGATGCAATTATATCTTTTAACTTTTCAAATTTATTTTCTCTCATACTTCTAATATTTATATACAATATATTAAGGTTATCCTTCTTAAAACATTTACTGTTAATAACAGTTACATAATGTTCAACTTCCACTGATTGATTTAATTCACTAAAATCCATTAACAGATTTTATGAACTATGCTTTAAATGTTATATATCACTGTAGCAAAATTAGTTTTTTTTTAGATTGTCCAAGTCCAGAATCGATTTGATTACGCATACTTTAGAGTTTTCACTTTTTCGAACATTTATCTTGTTGTTTGAGAACCACACATATTTGTAATTAAATGTCGATTTTTACTTTCTAGCTTCTTTAAGTAATTCCTGAATATAGGGAGTTAAATGCATATTTAGATAGATCTGTTTGGTTTCATCTCTTTCTGTGGGAAAAATACTTTTTGTAAGAAGGCTTCCATTATGTCTTTTCTTTGCAGTTATCATTTCATCTTTAACTTCTTTTCGACTAAATTTTACAAGAATCGGAGGGTGAGCTTGGGATGATGTTCCTTCTTCCGATGTTTTTTTTTCAAGTCTAACAATTTCTTTGATGTGTTCTTTTTTTAAGTTCATTTGAATTGCCGCTGCAATAGATTGTAATGCTGCTGAGTCATCTCCCGATTTTGGTACTCCCATGATAAGCATATTACATTCAAGGCGCTCCTGCTTTAGTTCCTCGACTTCGTGCGCAAGATCTTGCAGAGACTTTTCTAGCATTTGAGTCTTTTCCACATACGTTTTAAGAATAGCCCTTATAGATTTATTTTCTTGAATTAACGTATCCAATTGACTGGAGATGTAATTTTGAGATTTAATCAGTTCATCTAGTGTAGTTTTTCGAGTGATGTCATCATTTTTTTCGTCATCCTCGCTTTCATTATCGGAGATCAGAGAAACTTTATTTTTTTCATTCCATAGATTTTCACATTGATTACAACAGTACCATTCATGATTTTCGACGTACTTTTTATATTGATTACGGTTGACTTTTGTACATTCAAGGTGAAACACTGCATCACATGTTTTACATACAATTTTTTTATCTTTTTTGTTGAAGTTTTCTTCACATTTACCACATTTACAAATAGTATTGGAAATAGGAAAACTATTTTCTAATTTCTTCAGTTGATTCTTGTTTGGTTTTCTTGCAAGTACCATGATTCACAGATTCCAATTACATATCACTAAACCGTTATATAATTTGTATAGCTTTCCGCTATTTATAGAATTATTTAACACAACACAGAGTATCAAGTTCGATTACTTATATGTGATATTGTATAACATAAACTTTAATTATTGAATTATTTTGTATTTTGTTTTAGTTATTTGTAATATTGTGTAAAAAAAACTTTAATTATTGAATTGTTTTCTCACCGTTATCCAATCAATTAAATTAATTTCACTTTAGAATCAAAAACCAAGATTTTTATTTTAATTTTAAATATTGTAAAGACTGCTAAATTTACGTCTGCACTCGGCAAATGTTATGAATATGTTAGAGCAAATGTTATGAAGATGCATTAGCCGCATTTATATCAGGCTTAGAAAACCATATTTTGGATATGCACAAGCAGCAAAACCAAAAGATATAGAAGAAGCGTATGCTTTTCTATGCAAATTTAACTGCAATGAGTTAATTTCGAATAACTCAAGGAGAACAAACCAGCAGTTATCCCAACATATCCCAATCAAACACAATTCAGGTGTTTTATTCCCAAATAAACCTAATGTATTGCAACAAAGAAATAATCAATTGCACTCAACATACGAAAAAAAAAACAAAGTAGTTCGGTAAAAGATAGGCCAATTCCTATGGACCTAGACCTATCTATGAGGTCAAGAAATACTTTTAATAAGAAGATTATAAATAATCACGAAATAAGAGAGGAAAATGATGAAAAGTCATTGCCACCTCTAGATAACGACTATCTAGTCGAAAGCCAAGAAGAAAATGTCGGAGATTTTCCATTAGACATGAACTCCGACACGGACGATTAAATTTCCTTCCATATTTAAGATGTTACAGCGAACAGTTAAAACGCATTGTAACACTTCTTATAGATACTGGTGCTAATAAGAATATTATTAAACCAGGCATAATACCTCAAAATTTATTAGAAATTTCAAAAAATCAAATTAACAAAATAATAGTTAAAAACATTTTAGGAACTCACAAAGTTGATAAAATATTCAAAATTAATCTCTTAGGTAATGAACAACCATTACAAACTTACTTTGAATTAAATTTTCATAAATTTTTCGATGGAATCTTGGGTTCAGAATCAATGGCAAACATGAATGCAAAAATTGATTATAACCTAAGTTCAATTTCATTAAACAATTTTATTTATAAACTCGATCGATACTACCCAGAAGAAAACTTCTACAATCACATAATAACATTAAATACTTCTGAAAACGGAGACTGGTTCGTACCAGAATTTCAAAATTTGAACAATGATATAGTTATACAACCAGGTTTATATAAAGCCGATAAGTTTAGAACAACTGTTAGAGTACTAACAAATAGTCCAAATTCACCGGAAATATTACCAAAATTGAAATTACAGGTTAATAATTTCGAAACTTTTAAACCAATTCCATGTAAAAACCACATAATTGATAGAAATACTATCGAAAACCTAATTCGAACAGAACACTTAAATCCAAAAGAAAAGAGCATCTTAGTCGAAACAGTCTATAAAAATCAAGCGGTATTGCTAAAACAAGACGAAAAGCTTTCATCAACAACAATAGTAAAGCACAAAATAGTCACAAAAGATGCAAATCCTGTTTATACTAAAACCTATCGATACCCATACCATTTTAAACAAGATGTTGAAGAACAAATACAAGAAATGCTAGATAGTGGTATTGTTCGAAATTCTAAAAGTCCTTATTCGGCACCAATTTGGGTCATTCAGAAAAAACAAGATGCTTCGGGCAAAGGGAAAGTAAGAGTTGTCATCGACTACCGTAAACTAAATGAAAAGACAGTAGATGATAAATTTCCAATCCCACAAATAGAAGAAATTCTAGACAGTCTCGGAAAATCTGTATATTTTTCAACCTTAGATCTAAAATCAGGCTTTCATCAAATTCCTTTAGACCCAAAATCTCAAGAAAAAACAGCTTTTTCAACAGACAAGGGACATTTTGAGTTCAACAGAATGCCTTTTGGCTTAAAGAACGGTCCGGCAACTTTTCAGCGAGCGATGAATAATGTTTTGCAAAACCTAATAGGAAATATATGCCATGTATATCTTGATGATATTATTATTGTTGGATATAGCTTAGATAACCATATACAAAACCTTAACACTGTTCTCGAAAGATTATCGCATTTCAACCTTAAAATTCAATTGGATAAATGTGAATTTCTAAAGAGAGAAACAGAGTTTCTTGGTCATATAATCACACAAGATGGGGTTAAACCTAACACCGATAAAATTCAGAAAATTCTAGAATGGCCATTACCAAAAACTGCTAAACAAATTAAACAGTTTTTAGGACTCTCAGGTTATTACAGAAGATTCATAAATGATTACTCAAAAATTGCCAAACCCATGTCAAAGTTTTTAAAGAAAGATCAAGTTGTCAACACAAAAGACGTCGAATAAATAAGAGCTTTCGAAAACTTAAAAAGAATTTTAGCTACAGATCAAATTTTAGCATATCCCGATTTTACTAAAGAACTTATTCTAACCACGGATGCATCAGATTTTGCGCTAGGTGCAGTCCTCTCTCAAATTCAGAACAATATAAAAAAACCTATTGCGTTCCTTTCCAGAACACAAAACGCTACAGAGATCAACTACGCAACAAACGAGAAAGAAGCTTTAGCGATAATATGGGCTGTCAAGAAATATCAACCATACCTGTACGGTAACAAATTTACGTTAGTAACAGACCATAAACCACTTACTTTCATTAAATCATCCGAAAAAAATTCAAAAATCTTAAGATGGAGACTTGAATTGGAGAACTACGATTATAACGTTGTCTATAAAGAAGGCAGAGCAAATGTAGTAGCAGATGCGTTAAGCAGAATGCCTACAGTAGATAACGAGGTGAATATAAATATAGGAACAGATAACACTCCACGTGAATCTGAAGTAGAAAACCTTCCAAATAGGGATAGTGACATACATAGACACTATTCATTCTGCGGATACATCCGATGATTATTTCATCCACTTCGCAGGTCGTCCTATAAATTATTATAGGAACCAATTACTTTTCAAAATTTCAAATCTAGACACAGTAATTTTGGAAGACATATTTCCAAACTATAAACGAGTAATTATTTCGAAAAAATCATTTCAAAAAGAAGATATTACAAATTTCATAAAAGAGTTTCATAACGGTAAACAAACAGCAATCCTGGCACCTGAACAATTGTACCAGACAATCCAGGAAGTATTTCGAGAAAATTTCTCACAAAACGGCCACTTCGTTTTCGCTACAGAAAAGGTCGAAGATATTAAAAATGAAGAGCGTCAAAATGCAATCGTAGTTAAAGAGCACGAAAGAGCCCATCGAGGGGTGAATGAAGTAGTAAATCAGATCAAGCGATCTTATTTTTTTCCTAAAATGAGTAGTGTGATCAAAAGACATATCAATGCATGTAACGTATGCAATGTTCATAAATACGATCGAAAACCGTATAATATAAAAATATCTCCGGACCGAGCACTAAAAAACCATTAGAACGAGTGCACATAGATATTTTTAATATCAACAAAACAAATTTTTTGTCCGTTGTTGACTCATTTTCTAAACATTTACAAATGATTCCAATCGAAACTAAAAATCTATTGGATACAACTACAGTTCTAACGAGGTATTTCACTCAGTTCGGAATTCCTAACGTTATTTTCTCAGATCACTATTATAAAAATTTTCAATACAAACCGTAATAAATCACCAAACTCGAGTATTCAAACAGCGATAGAGTTATCAGTAGCTTTGTATAATAACTCGGTACACTCGTCAACCGGTTTCACACCGAACGAGATTATTTTTAATCAAAATAACTTAATAAACCCGGCAGAAATACAGGAACAAGCCAAACAAATTTTTAAAACGGTTAATACTAATTTAGAAAAAGTTATAAACAGAATAGAGAGACAAAATGACAATAAAGAAGATCCTCCTAGATTACACGATGATCAATTGGTTTATCTTAAACCAAACATCAGAACAAAATCTCAGCCAAGAGGGCTAGAAACCAAAATTAAAAATGCAAACTACAAAACTTTTAAAACAACCAGGAACATAAAAAGAAACAAAAATAAAATTAAAAGATTAAAGAAATACTAATTTTGATTTTTACTTTTCATTTCAGAAATTTTTACTATGAATTTTTATTTAATTAATTTTATTTAATTAATTAATTTTTTTATTTAATTTTTATTTGAATATAGTAATATAGTAATATAGTTATTGACTTGTTTACGGCATATTTGAACATAGTCAACGATTTGCTTACACTGTTAAAAATACTATGAAATAATTTTTTAAGAGATGGTGCTGATGTCATGCATTTTTTGAATTTTATGCTTTTGTTCTTAACGCTTTAAACTTTTGATCTGAGATGCATATCTTTGAGAAAAGCAATATCTTTAGAACAAAATCAAACTGTGTCCTTAAATTTTGACATATTTTAGAGGAAAAACAATGCCTGATCTACGACATCAACATCCTCCTCAAAATTTTATTTCTTAATGTTTTTAACAGTGTAAGCAAAAACTTTTCTTAGATTTTTACAATTTTTCGAAAAGCGTTTTAGTATAAACTGCACCTCTTAAATCACATTGGAATAAAAAAAACAAATCCGCAATTGGTAACGGTTGTTGTTCAACTCTACTTCAATAAAAACAATTTATTATAAAGATTTAATTCGTTTTCCGACTTCTTGTATTGTAAAGTATTTTTTTACAGGCCAATTCAGAGTTTAATTAATTATCTCCTAAAAACAATTTAATTATATTTCATAAACTTAATAGTCTAGGAGCCCGCCGACATAAACAGCAACTCATAAATACTCTTCTATAATTTTTTGTGTGGCTTAATTACGCCTAGTCAACCACTTTTTTTGCTCTATCATAATTTTCTTAGCCGCGGCTTTTTCTCTCCAGTAATTTTTAAACTTGTCAATATCGTATTAAGCTAAAAATTTATAGATACTCTATTTTTAAAAATTTTAATACCAAGAGAAATTCATGCATCGCGAGAAAAAAAACTTGTCCGACAAAAATTTCGGTACGTTAAGGGTGTCTACCGAGAGAAACATGTAATAATAACAATTTCGAAAAATTTATGGATAACCACCTGATTTTTTTGAAAAATGCTTCAAAAAGGTATGTAAAATCACGTCCCCACATCGTCCGACATGACAGATTCACCAATTTTCCAGTCCGACAAGCGGGCATTGACATTTTCACGGCTACCTAAAATTTATTCATAACAGTCGGACAAAAAGAAATTAACATATTATAGAGCAGAACTTACCCTGTAGTACAAGTGGCGGACAAATATGTCGTGCCAAATCAATAGTCCGACAAAAAAACATCGATCGACAACATCATTTCAATACTTTATTTTTTCCAAGTTCATAAATAATTTTAGTTTCATTAATTACAATAATAAATGAATGGTAAGGAATGTGAATAGTTAATAACATGCATTAAACTAATAATAGGAACTTTTATTAACAATATGTAATAATATGTAATACAATGATTCATTAATAATTAACATGAACAAAATTTTTATATATACATAGATATTTTTTTATTGAGCATGACAAATAGGGTTGCCACGTGTCCTACTTTGGAGCAAGAATGTCCTACGTCCAACTTTACTATAAAAATGTCCTACTTTAGGCAAAGTGTAATACAATATCTTACACCGAAAAAAATAGATTTTTTTTCCAACCTATTTCTCTCAAAAAACGCGTTAGCAAAATAAGTAATCGTGATTGCACCTTTACTTATATTAAATTTGTAACCGATTATTTTATTTTATGTCGAAAGGTTAGCAACAATTAAGCAAACAATTTACATCGCTAATGACATATGTGAATATCTATGCTTTTTATTGCACGATTTATTCAGGTGGTAAACCACCACCATTGTTTAAATAATTTTGAATTAAACCCACCGTTAATCCTCTGTTTTTTTTAAAATAAATTTTGTTACAAATTAGCTGTTCTTAGTATTATTAATAAAATAAAATGACTGTATAGCTTATAATGATTCACGCTATATCAATAAATAGTTAAAATTAACCTTCACATAAATTTCCTTTGATGATATTGGAAATGAAAGTTTCTGCAGCAAATCTTAATTAAACATTTGATCCATAAGTTGAGAGATCCAATAATAAGAGATTCTTCTTTAAATATTTTTGATACTTATAAGCAATAAAATTCTTTCAAAAAAACTAAAATAAAGTTGCACCAAAAGAACTTAATTGATGGCAACTTAAACTATTATTATCAGCAGATGAAGAATTACAATCGCCAGCTGTTTCATCCAATTGAAATATCACTTTATTATAAATGTTCTATTTTATATTACATTACATATGATAAAAACTTTAAGTGAGCAAAATAGATATTGTTTTTGTTTAAATTATTTTACATGAATAACTTTTATTAAAC
This sequence comes from Diogma glabrata, assembly GCA_963693315.1. Taxonomy (NCBI): domain Eukaryota; kingdom Metazoa; phylum Arthropoda; class Insecta; order Diptera; family Cylindrotomidae; genus Diogma; species Diogma glabrata. The sequence goes on from CAVNZG010001472.1 coordinate 64,538, forward strand.
AAGAAAAATCAATTCAGTCAGCCTGAATTAAATAAAGGAATTTCTAATACATGAAAATAAAATTAATCTTTTCACAATAATGAACAAAACCAAAACTGAAAAACTATTTTTTTTTTGAAAAACAAAATCCGAATAATAAAAATATATTTTTTTTGTTTTTTTTATAAATATTAAGGAAATCATCGCCTGCTAATTTTTTAAAATTTTTAATTATAATGTTCGCCACAACACTCCCCCCCTAGTGCCATCGAAGATGGAACGATATATAGTTGAGGAGGAAAGAAGGAAAGAGTTTTGCTTAAGCAGTTGTAGCGAATAAGAAAAAGTTTAAAGATATTGTTTAGAAAACGATACCATTTGGTGGAGAAAAAAATAAATTATGGGTCTTACGAACTTGGAGTTCTGCAAAAAAAAAAGAAACGAAACGAACAATTATGGAGTTATGGTAACACGAGTGGAGATATAGGTCTGACAGAGCTGAGTTGCCTGAGACCAATATATGTGGAAATGCGTACCATAGGTTAAAAGGTTCGTTTAAAATACGAGAAGCAGAAAAGTAACGTCGGTGATGCTGAATGTCTGACAGATCAAAGTTGACTGAGACAATACTAGCATGTACAAACGTGAATATTAGTTAATTTTTCGAAAAGTAGCTGTTAAAAGCAAGAATAAGCAGAAATTTAGAGTAAGCAAAGGAGTGCATATGATAACACAAGTTTGGTAAAGTCTGACAGTACAAAGTTGACTGAGACTAATGTTTACCTTGGAGACGTGTACCATAGAAAAAGATTGCTTTAAGAAGAAATATCTAATTAACGACGAAATGTCGTTTTAAATATCCATAAGAACCATACCTGTTCGTCAACAGATAAATGGTTAACGTCAGAAGATGTTCATGTTGTAAAAACATATGGGTAACGTTGGGGATATTCCTTTAAGATCAGATATTTGGAGTTTCTGCTTAGTTAGATGAAATTTGATTTTTATATCCATAAGGACCAAATCTGTTTTGTCAACAGATAGATGGTTAACGTTAGGAGATGTTCATGTTATGGTAACATATGGGTAACGTTAGGGATAGAAATTAAAAATCAGAAAATTCGAAAAATTTGTTTCGACCCAAGATTTCAGAAGAGTGGAGTGGGTCTTACGAAGGAAGGAGAGTGTTAGACTTCGGCCCATGAGTAACGGAGAACAAAGTGGGTCTTACGAAGGAAAGAGTTGTGAAGCTTCGGCCCATGATATCGATTATTAAACAAAACAAAAAATTCAAATAAGTGGTCGCACTAGCAGGAGTTGACGTGGCTTGAAAGCCGAAAAATAAGAATTTGGAGAGAAAAAAAAAATAATGTGAATAATAAAAATATATTTTTTTTGTTTTTTTTATAAATATTAAGGAAATCATCGCCTGCTAATTTTTTAAAATTTTTAATTATAATGTTCGCCACAACTGAACTGAATTTTGTTATAAAGCAAAACATTTGGCTACAGAAAGCTAACGATTTTGAAGGAAAATGTAAATATACTAAACAGAAGTATTTATGGTTTACAACATAATAGACTAAGAGCCCGCGACGGCCAGACCTTCGTTACTTTATAAAAGCTGAAAGTTTCTCTGCGCATACCCCTACTCAGGTAGGAACGATTAGCGACATATGTAGTTTGGATCATAGTTACTTTGGCAGGGAGAAGGTGCCATAGGAGCCTCCAAAGTTTCGTGAAAGTAAAAAAGCTAATTTTTTTATATATTCTTCAGGATAGTATTAGAAGTCACGTCACCCATTGCCAGACACTTACTATACACAGAACGTTGCCAGATTTCTTTACTGCAAATGGCGGTCAGCTTTCCGGTGTACGCAGCAGTTTTTATAAATTTTTAAATTAAATATTTACGTCTGATTGCCGCTAACACCGCTGTTTTTTTGGCTCAAAAAATCATAAATTGCACAGAGAAACTGAACGTAAGTTTTTTTTGGGATGTCTTTTCAAGAACATTTTAAATTTTTAATTTTTCTATCAAATTTTGATACTTCCGAGTTCCGTCGAATAAAACATAGAGTGAATGATAACTTTAAAATTGTTTATTTCGCGAAAATTGTCGGTGAGATCTAAATTTTTTGATTCCAATCGATGCAGGAACGTTTATTCTGTAATATATTTTACAATCCGACGTAAATCTTTGATTTCATAAATGTTATATACATCCTTAGTAGCAATTATAAAATATAAATAAAAAAGATCAAAACAGAATTTCATCAAAAAAATTGAAGCTTCATAAAATCTATAATTTCCATGCGTCGGACTGGAAAATCGGAGAATATATCGTTTCCGACAATTTAACAATTGGATTCTACATACTTTTTTCTAGTAATCCTGTAAAAAACAGCTGGTTATGTGGAAGTATGCTGTATTTACGCTCACAAACGCAAATACTGTAAACCATCGCGGATTTTCAATGGAAAAATAACAATTTGTTCGATTTTTATGAAAATGGTAATATTTTACTGTCGGACAACTTGTTCAACTCGTTGTAAGCTTCATTTAACAGCAAAAAATCGAAAGCGGAAATTGTTATGAATAAATTTTAGGTCGCCGTGAAAATTTCAATGTCCGCTTGTCGGACTGGAAAATTGGTAAATCTGTCTTGTCGGACGATGTCGGGACGTGATTTTATATACCTTTTTGAAGCATTTTTCATAAAAATCAGGTGGTTATCCATAAGTTTTTCGAAATTGTTATTATTACATGTTTCACTCGGTAGACACCCTTAACGTACCGAAATTTTTGTCGGACAAGTTTTTTCTCTCGCGATTCATGAATTTCTCTTGGTATTAAATTTTTTAAAAATAGAGTATCTATAAATTTTTAGCTTAATACGATATTGACAAGTTTAAAAATTACTGGAGAGAAAAAGCCGCGGCTAAGAAAATTATGATAGAGAAAAAAAAGTGGCAGACTAGGCGTAATTAAGCCACACAAAAAATTATAGAAGAGTATTTATGAGTTGCTGTTTATGTCGGCGGGCTCCCAGACTATAACGTCTTTCTATTGAAATAATATGCTTGCTTTGCACTAATATGCTAAGTGCAAAAGCCAGCTTTAGATTGTCATACTTTAATTTCGTTGAAAATTTAAACCTCAACAACAAATGTGCGACCATAACTCTCATGGCCAAGTTAGCATATTTGTATGCGATACAAGTTCGTGGACCATAGCCATATGGTATATAGCTCAGTGGATGGCGTTTTGCAATGTTCTCAGGAAGAAAATTATCAACGTTAAATTTTTTGGGATCTTCACCCCATTGATCTTTATCTAAATGCAGATTCATTATTGATATTAAGATATCTGTTCCACCCGGAACTGTACAATTGGCTGAAAAATTAAAATAAATAAATAAAAATTATAAATTTACCATTTACTCTTTATACCTACATAACTTTAAATCTGATTTGCAGTTTCTGCCAAGCAATGGTACGCTTGGTAGTATCCTCATGCATTCTTTAATAGCACGATCAAGATACACCAGCTCTGGTAAGCTATCAAGTTTGATGTAATCGATATTATTTCCTAAAACATTTTTCACCTCTGTAGCACAGTTCTCTTGAACTTCTTGTTCGATTGCCAAAAGAAGCAAGATATTTGAAACCGCAACTGCTAACGTATCAGAACCAGCCAGAATCATTGTTTCTATATGACCTTTTATAACAATTTCATCCATATATCCAAGCTCAGTTAACCGCGTTAGTTTGTTTAGTAAAATTTCAGGTTGATTTAGTAGATTTTGTTTTTTTTTTTGTTCTGTTCCTCCTTTCGTCTAACGTCAGTATTATATTCTTTTTTTGACTGGTCAAAAAAAGGTGTTATGTGCTCGTAGATGTTATCCAACAGTTTTCGATCATGTGAGATCACTTTGAAAAATTTTTTTACTTTTAGTATAAATATATAAATATAGAAAAGCATAAATCTGGCTCCCCATATTTCTAGGATTCTGTAATTATAAGGGAATTAATTGTTGGTAGACAGAATATATATAATGTATATATACATATACATATATATATATATATATATATATATATATATATATATATATATATATATATATATATATATATATATATATATATATATACTATAATGTATATATATATATATATATATATATATATATATATATATATATATATATATATATATATATATATATATATATATATATATATATATATATATATATATATATTTGTTTCGAATTACGTTTTTGAGTTATCTGCAAGTTTTCTTAAAATTTTATTGAAAACTTTATATTGAATGATGTTTGTAATTGCATATCAAGTGATCGTATTCTAACATATGGTGAAACATCAAAATCGATCTTATTCGATACTAAATTGAGATCATCACACAGTTTCATTGTAACATCGTTGATAATCTTAGAAAACGATTTCAGTACTGTGTTGTGAAATGTTGGATCTAATAGTTTTCGATGTGGTTTCCAGACATCTTCTAAAATTCGATGTTAATAAAATCTTTAAATTATATAATATTGTTGGAAACAAATTTTTTACCTTTCGATTTAACTAATCCATTAACTATGGGAGCTACTTCATAGCTCGCTGCTTTATTAATACATTCAGATGAGGTGAAAACTTTTTGAACATCATCTGGGTTTGTAACTATAATCAATAAGTTATAACAAATCCATAGTTTAATAGGTGATGCAACTTCGCCAATTTTTTTAATAAATGTACGAAATATAACTGAAAAATAAATAAAGATTTTAATATGCATATTAAGAAATAGTTATTAAAATATAAAAGGCAGTAAACGTGTTTACCGATTGAAATATATGTTTTGAGATCGAGACGATTTCTAATATACCCGAAATCGGTAATACTCTTAATGCCTAAAATTCTTATTATTTATATGGGATTTATTATTTATATGGGATTTTTTGCATTAAATTTCTAGACAATACTTTGTGTGAATTCGTAGAATGGGGAACATTTCTATTCTAATTAACATCCTAAGTCACGATTGTATAGTCATTATTGATTGTTTCCAGTCAATGTGAAATTAATGGCTGACACTTGGTCAATTTGTAATCCTATATGTATTAACATTAGACTACATTAAGGGAATTTAAATTAATTTGGATTTTTGAGATCAATTAAACTCAAGTAAGTAAAGAAGTAATTGGAATTTTTTCAATTCAAAGGTATGGTTTGAAAGTTTCTCAGAAAAAAACTCCAATTCACATTTTTCGTGTTTCGGTTGGGATTCGAACCTACCTCGTCAGTGTCCGACTCGAATCCTTGGACATACTATCGATTACGCCATTGAGGCGATGACAATTTCAAAGTTAAACCTTCTTCATCACTTATTCAATTTTACTTAAGTTGAATTTTTCCACTGTCATTAGACTCCATATTATGGAAATGTATATACATTATATGGGATTTTTTGCATTAAATTTCTAGACAATACATTCTGTGAATTCATAGAATGGGGAGCGATTGTATAGTCATTATTGATTGATAAGTTACGATTGTATAGTCATTATTGATTGTTTCCAATCAATGTGAAATCAATGGCTGACATTTGGTCAATTTGTAATCCTATATGTATTAACATTAGACTGCATTAAGGGAATTTAAATTAATTTGGATTTTTGAGATCAATTAAACTCAAGTAAGTAAAGAATCAATTGGAATTTTTTCAATTCAAAGGTATGGTTTGAAGTTTCTCAGAAAAAAACTCCAATTCACATTTTTCGTGTTTCGGTTGGGATTCGAACCCCGGCCTACATTATTTGGGATTTTTGTATTAAATTTCTTGACAATACTTTGTGTGAATTTATAGAATGGGGAACATTTCTATTCTAATTAACATCCCAAGTCACGATTGTATAGTCATTATTGATTGTTTCCAATCAATGTGAAATCAATGGCTGACACTTGGTCAATTTGTAGTCCTATATGTATGTAGCGAACAAGTAACCTTTGACAAAATATTTGTTATTTTTTTCAAAATAATTGTATAACTATTACAACAAATAATAACAATAATTTTAATTGGATAATGAAATTTTGAATTTAAAGGTTGCTTTGATAAAAATTTCTGCTTTTTATAGAATTTAAACAATTACAAATATTTTTTGCTTCTTTGGACGTAGCTATGACAACAAGATATATGGTTAAAAAGTGACACTTTACTGCCGCAAATCACAGTAATAAAGTACCACTTTAATATGCAGGCGAATAAAAAAGTTTTTTTGTACGAGTAAGATTCTGTATTATTTGGATAAATAAAAATACATATGTTTACAAAAAATAGTAAAATAGTTTTTGAGATCATTGTTTAATTCAAGTAGTTTTTCTTTTGATAATTATTTTCATAAATTTCTATAGCAACCAATTTTTAAAAAATTTTTATATTAATTTATTTAAAACATTTTGTTTTTCAGTTTCATTTGTGATTTGATCGATCGTATTGCTAAGTTTCGATATATCTTGTTAAATACTTTTTTAAGCAAATTCTTAAATTCACGTAATATTTTGTTAATCGTTTTTCTAAATTCCTTTAGCAATCAATTTATTTAATTATAATTGTATATAAAATTACAAACAAACAAAAAATGCTTTGATTAAACAATTTTCTCAAAATAAAATTTCACAAAACATATATGTATGTATGTCTATAAACACATGTTTGTTTTTCTTTGGAAATAGCTATAGTGTATTTTGTTCTTTTCAGTTTTGAGTGTATATATTCTGAAAAATTTATGATTTAGGGCTTAAAAAAGCAAGTTTACGCATTTTTATTTCAATTGGGAAAAAAGCCAGCTCTAAGCCCACTTTACATTTAAGCTAAGCTATGGAAACGACTTAGTTTATAGTTTCATAGTTTAGCTCGCATAGTTCGTATCGTTATGTAACGACCAGCAAAAATTTGTTCAATAGAAATTTTCGTTTAAAATATAAAAACAAACAATCAACATATTAATCATACTTTAGTTACGTATATCAAACAATTTAAGATCATTTCAAAATATTATCTGTACGTATACAGCGTTCCACTGTATACTTACTGTTTACTTTTATTTCTATGTGAAACGAATACATTTTTTTTCTTTTTTTAAATAAAAACTAAAATAAAGTAAATCGATCATGCGCAGAAGCGTTGATGCTGAATTATTGATAGGGTACTTCATAATAAGAGTTTTGATAGATATATTTTTGCAATATCAATAATTTATAAAATGTTCAAAGACCATATGTTTCTTTGTGTAGTAGTATTTGAATGATTTTTCTCAGTCGTGTCATTTGTGTTTTTTATACATACTGTAGATTTTCCAATGTATGGGTTACATTTGGTAACTATTACATAGGATACCTTGCCCGTGAAACATTTCTCAGGTAAATTGAAAAGTTCTTAGCTTTTTTTTCAAATTTTTATTTTTTTTGTTTTATTTTGTTTTTTTTCATGAACTTTTTTTTGATAGAAAAAGGAAAAATAGGAAAATTCGAAAAATCTGAAAACTTTTTATCTCCCCTTTCGCTATTCATGAAAAAATTTTATTTTATTTTTCTTATCTTTAAGAATTATTAAAATATGTACCATATTCTCATACAAAGTGAAATAACTTTTTATTTTTACTTTTCCTTATCTTTTTACCGAATTTTTTATTTTCTGTTAAAAATTCAAAAAAAATATTCTCACGCAAAGAAAAAATAATTTTTTTTCTACTTCAAGCTACGAAAATGTCATTTTAATATATAGTAAAACCTATGTGAAAGGGAAACTTTTTCTAAGTAGTGACTGAAAATGTTTTCAGTCAATAGGACTGAAAGTAAATAAATTTCGGTGGTCGCCTACAGGTGGTGGTTATTTAGAGGATTGAATATCAATATCGCAGTGTTTTGAAGGGATTGAATATTTTGAATATTTTAATCGAATCGAATCGAAACTAATCATTATATCAATTGTGTGTAATTAATTAATTAAACTAATAATGAGTGTGTTTTTTTTTCTGTATCGGAGAAATCGGAGCGATAAAATAAAATTTGTATCAGATATATCGTATAATTTTTTCCTCCGATAATTAACTGTGAGATATAAAATATATTCTCTGAGTTCTTTCCGCCAAAAAAAAAAAAAATTTTATTAAATAAATAAATAAATTTTATTAAAACATTTATTTTTATTTGTTTTTAATTGAAACTTTACCTACAATTTTTTAAATTTATAATTTACTTTAAACGATGACCTCCAGTCGGTAAAAAAATATCTGTAATATCTGTAAAAGTTTTTAGAGAAAATATATGAACTATTTTCATTATTCATATTGTCAAATTCATCTACTAAAAACTTACAAAACGACATATCTAAATTTGACTGTGTAAAAAATAAGCAAGATTGTATTTATATATAGCATTTTTACCTGTGTAAAATAATGCTATTATTGTGTTTGCCTGTTATTATTCCATTTGTAGGCGAACACAATAATAACATTATTTTACACTGGTAAAAATGCTATATATAAATACAATCTTGTTTATTTTTTACACAGTCAAATTTAGATATGTCGTTTTGTAGGTTTTAGTAGATGAATTTGTAAATATTATCATTTACATTTAGAAGCGTAGAAAAAATAGCGTTTCCTACGCGTAGTAAAAACGTTTTTGCGTTCCTGAACTTATTTTACTCGACGCTGTCGCATCTCGTGGACAAACCGTTCAGTCACGCAAAAAGAGACGTTTTCACCACTTGTATAAAAATCTACTATTTATGCAATTCTTATCTCACTGCAATTGCAACTTAAAACTAAATGATCGGAAAAAGATTTGGATTTGTTTTTTTTTGAACTCTTGGAAGAGATAAGAAAATTGAATCTTTTTTTAATTTGTAAAGAATTTAATCAGAAAAAGGCAAAATGATTCAAATTTTCGTTCAACAATGGCATGATGAATATATTTTATTTGACAAATCTTTTGAAACTTCTTGGTATGAGTGTGGTTCTCTTTATGAAGTATAAAAAAGCTTAGTTCATATCTTCCTTCCTTATTTCAAAATGTTCCGCATTGTAACACCGTTTTCGATGATGGTTGCGGGGCCGAGCGGTTGTGGCAAAACAACTTTTGTTTTAAAGTTGTTGAGACACTTGTTAATTGATTCTGAGATCAAAAAAATGTTATGGTGTAACGCTACAAAGAATGCTATTCCGAAGGATCTTTCTTCTTCATGTCATGTTGATATTTTGGAAAACATTCCTCAAAGTTTTAATAATCTTTCAAATAATACTCTAATCATTCTGGATGACTTAATGACAGATGCATATAACAAATCTATTTGCGAACTATATTTACCAAAAGTTCACATCATAATCAGTTATCTGTGATCTTGGTCACACAAAATGTTTTTCATCAAACTAAATTTTCTAGGCAAATCTATCCAGAAAACTCGATGGAAATAATAAAAGTATATAATGAGGCTACATCACAACCATTCGGTTATTTGTTTTTCGATCTGACGCAGTCTGCATACTATATAGAAAGGTTCAGGACAGGTATATTTAGTAAAAACTATTTCATTTGTTCCTGTCCAAAAGGATTTCTTGACAATTCAAGATTTTGTCACAAAAATGCAATGATTGAAGACCAACAAACATATACTACATGTCTTAAAAAATTGTAGTCCTCAGCTTAGAAATGCAATTCTAAAAAGTTTGGATAAGTAGGTTATATCTACTTTATGTGAAATTGTTTTAAACACGTTGAACGGGAATCACAAAATTTCCTCAGCTTGTAAACAAGTTTTGAAAAAGTATAAAACGTCGCTACGCAGTTTGGCATATCCAAAGACGAAACTGTCTTTAAAGCGTAAAATACTCGTTCAAAATGTGGTTTTTACCGCTATTGATTGGTAGCAATTTATCAAGAATAATTAGAGAGTTGATTGAGAAAAGAATATGAGTAAACTACAACGAATGAAAGTTATTCCCCCTGAACTTTTTGAAAAATTCAAAAATGTGGTACTCAAAGATAGTCAACTTAATGATCTGGATCGACAAATGAAATGGATTTTATACAATAATAATTTAAAGGATTTGAAAAAATGGCATTTGTATAGGCAGAACTTGATTATAGTTATGCATCAAAACGTAGACGGTAGAATTGACGCACATCAAAGTAATTTTAAACAACAACCACCGACAGCTGTTAAACATGTTGAAGGAGTGGGTGTGCAAACGAAAAGAGTTTTCACAAAGGACCAGGCAGCTGAAACTATTTCTCCACAACTAGTTGAAAAATATACTAAAAACAGATGGTCAAAATCAATTTTTTGACTCAATTGATGATAATGGTTCTAACTAGAATGTTTTTGAAACGGAGAATTTAGTTGAAACTAACGAACCAAATGAAGATTATTCCGTTATTCCAGGAGTATACGAGCGGGATATAAAATCTAAAAGATCATCAACCTTCGATTCGGGAGAGTATACCACGTTTGAGTTAAAAAAACGGTGATGTTATTACTGTCCCGATAGAAAAAAAAACATAAAACGGTTTTGACCAAACAACCTGGAATCCAGCATACTACTATTAATTTTCAACAATGGAAAAGTAAACGTCTAGCAGAGGGTGACCAAAAAAGAAGCCAAAGTGATAGCCCATCAACAGCAAAAAAACAACTGTGGTCAAGACTCAAATGAAACAATATTTCACCATTCCAACAAAAACAACTATACATGCATTTTTTTTTAACATATTTATATATAAATAACAACTCTGTTTTATTTCATTTTGTTATCAAGAATAGATACTTTTTCATGTATAACACTGTTAAGCAATTGTTCTTTGAAATATTATCCAGATAATACGTTATCTCGTTTCACTGTAAAACTACCAAATACTATAAATCTCGATCCGAATGAGAAGTCGTATGTAGGTTTAACAGGAGTGGCTCACAATTCAGTAAAAACACATCAGGTTGTGACATCACTTGACAAAGTGAAGTTTAAAGCATGTTCTGGTCAATCACTCATTGAACCAATTAAAACAAGATTGATTGAAATATTACACGCAGCTCCTGAGCTCTTTGTGGCAAAATTAAAATCAAAAGATTTTTTCGCTTGCTATACTTTAACTTCTGAAATAGAACACCCGCATAAATTCGACAAAAACAAGAAATATCTTTATCTATTAGATAGTGTCAAATTGTTAATTGAGTGCGAACGTGAATTTTCCGCTGTAGAATTATTCGATGTTATAATCTCACAACTTGACAAAACAAACAGTTTTTGAAATTTGAAGTCAAAAAGTTAAAAGATTTTTATAGCAATATTATGGTGACAGTAACAGAAGAAAAGACGCTGCCAACTATTCAAGAGTTCTTTTCAATATGTTCTTTTATTGTGATATAATAAAACCACGGATTACTGGCCAGTGGCGTAGCTAGCATGGGTGGCACCCGGGGCGGATATTGTGGTGTCACCCCAAAAATAAAAACTGTCAATAATAATAAAAAGCCGATAAACGTAATTTATAATTTTTTTTAATTAATACAAATGAGCATTATTATTATAAGCCCGCAAGTAATTTTTAACTAATTTTAATTTGCTGAAACTCCTCTCACACGAAGCCACTAATACGCAAATAGTCATAAATAACTTTAGTGCGACCGTAAGATTCGGAAGAAATTCTAAAAAATCCCATTCTACGATGAATTTCAAAAAGTCTAGGTACACCCAGTTAGAAACTGTAACATTGGCCGCTTTTAAATGCCTCCTCACCCTTTGTATCTCTATGAGGAGTTCTGTTGCCAATACCGCATCATAAAAACCAGTAAAATTTAATACCGATAATTTCAACTCTTCACTGTTCGCCAAAAGCTAAGTGTTTGTCTGCACAACCTCGAACAATGAAGCTAAATCTTGAACTGACTTCAGTCTAGTTCGGAGTTCAACACTGAATCGGTCAAGACATTCCAACATGTCCTTTTTAAGTTGAACGCTCAGTGTCAGTCCAACATCAGGTGCAAACTCACCACCCGTTCGTTTTTTGCGTTTTTATGACGAATTCGGCTTTCCATTGGAATGTCATAGTCCTCCGATTTTTTCGCAGCAAGATCTATTGCCTCTTCTACAATGAGACTTCGTTATGAATTGACTCTATTTTTGTAGCTAATTGATCAATATTCAAGCCCGTGCTTTGCAATCCAATCTGAGCACAGATATTATTTCTCTTAGAATATCATTCCAAAACAAAAGATAGCAAAGAAACGAAAAATCACATGCTGCATTGATAAGGTTCTGTGCAGCGCCTCTAGTGTCTACATTTTCTTGTTGATCACTTAACTTCTCAATTTCAGCCACAATCCCATCAAAGTTTTCGGCCAATACTTTTACTGCAGCATAATGAGCACTCCAATGCGCTGTTAAGAGTATTTTAACAGTTGCTTTGTTGTGTTTAGCAAGTATTTCCCAGCGGGTAGTCGAAGCAGAAAAACATGTAAAAATGGCTTCCACTGACGAGTGTTGGCCGTATAAATTAATTGAATGATCTTTGCAGCCCACAAAAATTGCTTTGTTATTTTTCGCTTTAATAATAGCTTGCACTTCTCCATGTATACTACTCATAACAGCTGCATTATCATAACCTTTGGGAGCGACAATTCATAACATCTATACCATCATTTTCAAGATTTTGCACTGAAAAAAACATGTCCTATTTCCAATCGAAATGCAGTTGTCTCAACCTCACCGTGCGGGCAGATATGGCGAATCGAAATACGAGATTGATTCAACAACCGTACAATGATAAGCCGATGCAGTTGAGACAATCACATGAAATATTTATGTGAAAATAAAATATAGTTCAATTAATCTCAAATACTTAAATTTTAAAATGAAAAATTCATGATATAAGGCCAAAGAAATATGTTTTCATGGAAATAGTTATTAACTTTATTCAACTACTGTTATATTGGATAGCACTTTATATTTTAATTACACCTCATTCTGTTATCAGGAAAATGTTACTGAGTACTGAGTAGTTGTCTCAATCACGGTGAAATTGTTTGTAAATATCTTTTCTTTGCATGAATAATAAACTGCCATCTTCGAGATGAGGTTATCATTACTTCAATTTTTTTTTCAGTGTAAGAATTTCATCGCTTAAATCAGCGGCTTTTTTCCACGTAAAGGAAAAAATCCAAGGAATGCTTCCTTGATTTCCACTTTACTACCATCAATTTTCACACAACGAATCACTTCTGACATTTGATCAATATGTGAAATGTCAGGTGTGCTATCAAACATAATTCAAAAATATTTAACCTATTTAATTTCGTTGACAAGCTTAAACTTTACGTGGATCGCTAAAACATTTATGAACTCATTTTGAATATCTGGTGACAAATATGATACTTTTGGTGATTTACCATGCTCCAAATTCAAAATGTGTTCTTTTAACACTACATCATACTTTGACAATAGTTTGGTTAGTTCTAAGTAATTGCCTTTATTTGAAGAACTTTGTCCTTCATCATGTCCATGAAATGCTGGGTTTTGTTTAGATAAAAACAAAGTTATATCCAATAATCTTGATAAAAGATGTTTCCACTTCTGTTTTTTATTATATATTAATTGCAAGGCTGCGTCTCGTATCGTTTTATGAATTTTTAACCTCATTTCCAAAGTTTTCCACTTTTCAAAATTCTCCAGATGTTCATTTGAAGTTTCATGCTCGGCCACTTTGGGATTTAGTTTCCACCGCTTCCGATATCCAGTAGTAAATGTTGATTTTGTATTATTATTATTGGTGACAGCAAATACACGACAACAGAAGCAATACAGGACGCAAGTTATTATTTACAGGAGAATAAACAATCCATGGCCGTAGAATTTTCACCATTATTCATCATTTTATAAAACCATTCTTTAGAAAGATGGCGAACATCACCTTTTATGTCTAACCCGTGTCTAGATACAGTAACAAACGACCCTTCTCTATTTTGAAAATGTTCACTTTCTTTTTTTATGATTTCAATGCGAACATTACCAGAGACGAGTATATTCCAATGTGATACATCTCTTAAGTCCTGAAGTGATTCACCCATGCAAATACTGTCTTCGATAGTAGAAGCATTAGCGGCATTATCACTGTCATTTTCATTATTCCTGTCTAATTCGTCATCATAGGTTATCATTATGAATTCTGTATTGTTGCTGTTACTTTCCGAAGATGAGCCAATATTCTCTGAAACATTCGTAGCATCAACGTGATAATCAGTTTCTTTTGATGAACCTTGGATATCATCGGGTTTTGTAACATATTTATAGATTTGGTCTTTCTCTGCTGGAACCAACTTTTTCTTTAAAAAGTATGAACTCCTCGTGGCATATTTATTTTTTGGGATATTTGCTAAACGAAATCTAAAAAAATATTTTTAATTATAGTATAGGTATCAGCAAAGCATTAATTCTAAATATATTTGTAGGATACATAATAGGTACATAGTTCATAATAAGTACACTGTGTTAACGACTAAATACACCGCCAAGAAAATTAATTTATTTAAATTTCCTTGTAACAACTTATATTAAATAATATTTGATAAAATGGAATATACAAATCATAGCCTAATATTATAAGGAACTATTTAAAAAAATATAAGTATGAAATCCTAAAAGATATTTTATATAAAGAATTGAAACCAAAATTAAATATCCAATTAGAACCATGCTCAATAATTTACAAAATTGAATGTGATTTTTGTGAAAAATTTTACATCGGGAAAACCGGAAAATGTTTTAAAGACTTTTAAAGGAATACCTGCCTAAGAAGAAAAATAAACAAAATTTAAAGTTTATTTTTGCAAACCATTTACATAGTTAATAACAATAGTTACACAACTTTTAAAAAAAAATTGAAGGCTTTACATTTATGTAGCCAAGGATCTTTAAAAGAATCACTTGATGAGTTTGAAATTTTCAAGGGATTTAAAACCCAACAAAATGTAATTTTAAATAATAAACTTTCATTTAATTCAAATATATAAATATATAAAACTGAAAACAAACAGTATGAGTATGTATCAACCTACAAAAATTTGCAAAACTGCAGTAATTGCATAACTGCCATTTTATTCTACAGTAATTATTTTTGTGTCCATTGAAAAACGATCTATTTCAATTTATTCTTTGAGTTTCAAGATAAAGGAAAAAAAATTATTTTGAGATCATTTACAAACACGGTAATTTGATTTTTTGTTAGTTTCCTTAGGTGTTTGCAATTAATTTGTTTGAAATGTAAAACATATATTAGGTAGTAAGGTTAAGCGGATATTCTAGAAACAATTTTGGAATAGAGACATTGTAACTCAAGGGTGCCACCCTATCGACAAAGGGTGCCACATTATCGACGTAAACCACTTTTCCTATTCAGCATATGTGTTTTCAGACCTGGTCATTAAATAATCATGCTTGCATACTAAATAATATATCGTAAAAAACGGTCAATATGGTATCTATAGGAATATTCAAAGCTATTGAGTAATTGTGGTGATGGGATTCAATGCTCAACATGTTGATTCGATTAATATTGTTAAAATTTTATTTCACGTAATAACTCAAAAATTTTAAAAAGTAGAATAGATTCTTTTTGAACCAATAACACATTTATAGGACACATTTATAAGTTATCACAATTTATAATTTAAAATTATATGGATAACCTGGTTAAAATGGTTTCTAAGTGATTTATCGTTGAAAACATGTGATGGTTTGTTTAAGTTTCTTACGTTCGGGTGTCACCCCAAAACGGTTTCGAAGTGATTTATCGTTGAAAACATTGTGATGGTTTTTTTAAGTTTTTTACGTTCGGGTGTCACCCCAAAACGGTTTCGAAGTGATTTATCGTTGAAAACATTGTGATGGTTTGTTTAAGTTGTTTACGTTCGGGTGTCACCCCAAAACGGTTTCGAAGTGATTTATCGTTGAAAACATTGTGATGGTTTGTTTAAGTGTTTTATATTCGGGTGTCACCCCAAAACGGGTGACACCCGGGGCGGACCGCCCCCCCGCCCCCCCCTAGCTACGCCTCTGTTACTGGCGACTCAGCAGTTAGATGTTTGCATTTAAATCCTCTAGATGCATCTGTGAATTTGGAAGTATCACGATCTTATCAAGTAAACAAAGTTCAATATTGTCTCATCGAAAAACTTTCCATCTCTGAAATAAATATTTTAATAACGGATGAAAAAGGAGAGCAAATCAATTTCAAAGATGAAGTTTTTATGACTAGTCTTGTACTACATTTCTGAAAAGCTATATAAGCTCAGAAGCCCTGAATCATTTTAACAGATATCCTTTTAGAATGGATAGACACTATACAAACTATTATTTTCAACAAGCAAGCAGAGGCTATATTGACGATGATTTTGGACCTTTATTTCGGTCTCAAAAAGTATACCAGCGAGGGAGAGGAATCGGAGGATTTGGCAGTGGGATCTTTCGTTTCATTCGCCTTTTACTTGTAACAGCCTTACATGGTTTAAAAAATGAAGTTTTTCAGACGGGTGCGGACATTCTAGAAGGTATAAACAACCAAAACCCGCTTAACGAAATTCTCCGAGATCGATCCTTCCAAGTGGTTGATAAACTACGAGATAAAGCAACCGAAAAAATAAAGCAAATGTCTGGATCAGGTCTTAAAAGATCTGTGAAAAAATCTGTGGTTTCGTCGCAGTCTAGAGTAATATCTAGAGAGAACAGTACAAGAAAAAGGCAAAAATCAATGAAAACTCATGTTATTGATATTTTTAATTAAACAACAATTAAAAAAAAGGAAAAATGTCTTTTAACGAATGCATGAAGTCTGAACTCGATTTGTTTGCACCTCCATTAATACAAACAAGTATTTTAAAAAATGAAGAAGTAGCGTACAAACCTGTAACAAGTCTAGAAAATCAGTCGGTTATTGAATTTACCATGCATGGCCATGGTGATACATATCTAGATCTATCAAGTGCCAATTTATGTTTAAAACTTCAAGTTACCAAAAGCACTGGAGGACTTTTCAAAGAGACTGACAAAGATCAACCAGGTCTTGTTAATAATATTATGCATTCTCTGTTTCGTCAAGTGAACATTCACTTAAATGGTAAAAATATTAGTTCAGCCGATGGGAATTATAGTTATCGATCATACATAGAACAATTATTAAACTATGGAGATGATGCGTCCAAAGCTCATTTACAACTCGTCGGATGGAATTCTGATACCGAAGCTCTTGATAACCTTGCAGAGTTAGATAGATTGAAACTACGATCAGCAATGACAAAAATTAGTGGAGTTGTGGAAGCATACGGAAAATTACACGCTGATAATCTCAATCAACCTTTGCTACTTTTAAATAATGTTGACGTACGTATTGTGCTTACTCTCAACAAACCTGAATTTTATCTACTTGGTTTAGACACTGATTCGTCTATTGTGAAAATAATTGAAGCCACTCTTTACGTAAAACATGCCATCATTATTCCACATGTACTAATTGCACACCATAAAATACTAGAAAATAAATCAGCTAAATATTATTACAAACGTACTGAAATAAAAACGTATACAATATCATCGGGTTCCAGTGGCGAAGCGTGCTTCTGAAACTAGGGTAGACATATTCAAAAGTTTTATTAATTTGCCAGTAGAAACTAATTATAGTACATTGAGATGAGAGTACAGAAAGCTAAGGTTTTTGAACGTATGTGGAGTTTGTGAGTCGAAGCGCCAACCGATATTTGCACCCACATTTAAAATGACTTACGTCCGTGCATCATATACTATATTTTTTATTCGCGGCAAGCAAAATATTTAAAAAAAGATTGTTCAATCTAAATCAAAATTAAAAATTTTAAAAATTTTGAAATAAAAATATTTTGTACAAAAGATAAAGGATATTGTAGATTAACAAAAACATTGTTTTAAGTTTTAGGGAGCGATGAATATTAAACATAAAATTCTTTGTAAAAGTATAAATAAATTTTTTCAAAATTCTAAAAATATTCCAAAAATTATAACAAAATCCAAAATCTAAACTTTTTCAACATTCCAAAAATTTTCTAAAAATTATTACAAAATCAAAAATTGAAAGTATTTTCAAATTCCAAAATTAATGCAAGAACTATAACAAAATCAAAAATTCAATCTTTTCCCAAAATGCCAAAAATATTGCAAAAATTATAACATAATCAAAGATTGAAACTTTTTTCAAAATTCTAAAAATATTCCAAAAATTAATCCAGAATCAAAGATTCAAATTTATTTTCCAACTTTTCCTGTTATTCAGAAGTCGTAGAATCGAATTCACAATCACACAATCACACAAAAAATTGCTCAAGAAACATCTAACTAATAATTACAATTTTTGTCAAAAATATTTCCCATAATATGTTTCTCAAAAAATTTGGAAACAAAATATATAAACAGAAATAGACATAAACAAAACTGTCTATCCAAGAAGGAACAAAAGTTGAAAATTTGTTGTTGTTGCTATTGCTTATTTTGGTAGTCATAATTTGAAACGTCTACTGATGTTTCTCAACAAATTTGGAAACAAAAATAGACAGAAACAAAACTGTCTATCCAAGAAGGAACAAAAGTTGAAAATTTGTTGTTGTTGCTATTGCTTATTTTGGTAGTCATAATTTGAAATGTCTACTGCAGTGAGAAAAACATTTTTGTTTGTTTGTACATGAAACTGGGAAACGTTTGTATTAAAGTTTCGGGAACATAGCTGAATTGTTTTTGTTCTAATTATTGTATTAAAACTTAATGATTTTCTTAGAACGTTTGACAAAATAGTATTAAGTCGACATTAGGCGAACAATATGAAAATAAAGTTTCATATTTATATTATGTTTGGGTAGACACTGTCTAGTGTGTCTATACCGACGCTTCGCCACTGTCGGGTTCTACATCAATCTCACTTGACAATATTGTACTTGGTCAAATGCCAACATATTTAGTTTTCATGATGGTTGATAATGATGCTTGGGTAAAAGAAGTAAAACCCCATACAATTTTAAAACCAACAAAATGACATCATTTTCGTTATTCGTGAACGGGGTTCAAATTCCAAATGATCCAATTCAGATGAATTTTTCTGACGGAGTAAATTATGCCCGCGCTTACTCAATTTTATTTTCAGCGAGTGGCATTTTACACACACCACAGCGGAATTCAGTAACAAAAGAAATGTTCAAGAATGGTTATTTTATTCTGGCTTTTGATTTAACACCTGATGCAATCGGAGGTGGGGAATCGTGAAGATCTTTGATTAACCAGGGAAATTTAAGATTTGAGGCACGCTTTAATGGAACCTTTAATACAATAATTACATGTCTTGTTTATCTTGAATTTGATGCAGTTCTTGAAATCAATAAGACAAGAAATAATATAACAAACTACTGATTTATCTATAAATAGGATTATGATTTTCAATCAGAGAGCATTTAATATTAAACAACAACATGACATCAGTGGATACAATACATATCTTAAGGGAAATGAGGGCTCATGCTTGTACAAAAAAGGTCTTCCGTGGTGTCTTCGCACTCGATAAAATACCGAAACGAGTCAATTCATTTCCATCTTTATATATTACTAGCGGGACCCGGCGTGCTTTGCTACGCCTATAAACAAAGGTTGTGTGTATTCATTTTGTTGACGTAGTAGCAATAATTTCAAAGAGTAGTAATGAGAAATGATTTACTATATTTTTTTTAAATATGAATGTAAAAAGATGAGCACTCTAGTTGATCAGTAAAATATAAAAAATAGCCGACCATGCGAACTCTGTTCCGCCTTAGAGGCAACAAATAAGCCGATTTTGGACTTCATTAAGTTCAATTTTTTATTAGGAAATACAAATTAAAAAATTAAGTATTTTAATGATTCTTTAGTGTTCATGTATTTTGGTGCATTATAGTTTGCACTCTTCAGTTAAGTACCTTGTAATACACGACATTTTTTGTTTTATTATCAGGCGCAAGAATAAACAACGCAGATGGTCTTCCGACCCGTGAACATGCCACATATAATAAACCAAGGGAAAAACATGGATATTCCAGATTCAAACCACAAACTTTCAAGGATTGGCCTTGTGATTTGTTAATGGTCATGGCGAATGCAACACGGATCGGCATTTGAAGTCTTTTAAACTCAAACGGCATATCGGTTGAGATCATTGGGATCCTCGGAATGAGAACTTCCTTACCTTCGAATTTTCCTTTGAGTATCGCATAAATCACATTGTTCAATAATTTACTTACCACCAAACGCGTACCGTTGCACAGTTTTGGTTGTTTTATGTTTCGAAGCATGATTACTACTACGGAGCCAACCATTAGGCGTAAATTGTGCGTTGGTAAGCCAGGCACATCCAAGGAGTTTAAAAATTCAATTGGATAGTTGGGGGCTTCATCTTCATATGTTGCAAAGTCAATAGTCTTGAATGAATGCATTGTTCCAATGATCTCATTCTGAATTATATAGTTTAGGTCATCTACATCTTTATTCTTAGCCGCTAAAATTACTCGCTCGCTCAACCATTCATTATTTTTGTAGTTAGTAATGATGTTTGGGAATACTCTGTTCGTCATAAGTTCGTCTTTCGATGAGACAAAGTTACAGAAATTATGAGGAAATGAAATCAATCCGCTCGATTCGTCGACAGGTACTCGACCATTAGCGATAGTCAGCAATTGCTCAGAGAAATCTTCAGCAGATGTATCATTAGCAATGCAACTCTCATGTTTGTTGTCAGCTGAAGTTTCTTCACATAGCGCCATAGATTCGATGATTTGAGGCATGCGTTTATTTCGTTGGTAGCCGTTGATCTTGGAATTACTGGCAGTGTTTGGCGGAAATCGCCCGACAGTAAAATCATTACTCCTCTAAAACATCTCGAGTGATTGCGTTGCGTAGATATTTCAATGTTCGGTTAAGTGCTTCTAATGCACGTTTATTGTGCATTATTGTGCCATTGTGCATTCGTCCCAGATGATGCTTTTCGATGCTGATAAAATTTTGGCCCTTGCTGAGTTTTTTGCAATATTAAATGTTGGTTCTTCAATAGTTTGAAGATTTAACGGCAATTTTAATGCTGAATGAGCCGTGCGGCATCCTTCTAACAATGTGGCTCCTATTCCAGAAAAAGCAACTGCAACCGCAATGTTGGATCTCGCACGAACAGTGGCTAAAACTACTGACATGAGGAATGTCTTACCAGTTCCACCAGGGGCATCCAGGAAATACAAACCACCATTTCCATCATCAATTGCCTTCATTAATGTATCATAAACTTCCTTTTGTTGGGGATTCAACAGGGATACATTCGTTTGAACTAATAAATCTAATTCCTGGTGATCATATTCATTTTATTCGTATTTATGATCATATTCATTTCATTCATATTTATGATCATATTCATTTCATTCATATTCATTTCATTCGCAATGTTTTGTAACCGTCTTACATTACAGCTTTGCCGGGAAAGACTCGATCGTCTTGGTCGCGGCATTGTTAATGATGATTCAAAGAGAATATTAAAAAAAGAGTAATATTATTGATTATTAATTTCTGACAAAATTTATAATTATCAAATTTTCAACCATACTTAACCATAGACAAAATTACGTTTAGCTGTCATTTGCGTTTTGTTTTGTTTTTTCTTTTTTCTTTTTTCTTTTTTTTTTCTTTTTTTTTTTCTTTGACATTTTATGTCCCGTCACACGGGAACGCGGTCGAACGGGATAAAAAGTATCCTAAGTCCGTATTATGGTTCTTATGTCACGTCACACGGGAACGCGGTCGAACGGGATAAAAAGTATTCTATGTCCGTCTCCTGGTTCTAAGCTACCTCTCCACCAATTTTCAGCCAAATCGGTTCAGTCGTTCTTGAGTTATAAATAGTGTAACTAACACGACTTTCTTTTATATATATACTAGCGGGACCCGGCGTGCTTTGCTACGCCTATAAAAAAGTTTGTGGCGCGTACATTTTGTTGAATTAGAAAAAATAATTTCAAAGAGTCGGAATAAGAATAGAATGCGTATTTTTTAATTTTTCCGTTTGGGAAATATGAATAACAGAGAGCATTAGCATTCTAACTGATCAATCTAGATGGGTTGAGAATCGAACGGCATGTCAAAATTTGAAAGTGATTGGTAAAGAGTTTTGGAGAAATTTTTAAGCTTGTTGTCGAATTTCCAATTCGATTAGCATTCGCACTATTAATAAGTCACAAGGCCAAACAATGTCAATTTGTGGGCTGGATCTAGAAACCTCGTGCTTTTCGCATGGTCAATTATATGTTGCGTGTTCGAGGGCTGGAAAACCTTCAAGTTTTATCGTATATGCCCCTGAAAATATTGCAAAAATTATAACAATATCAAAATTTGAAACTTTTTACAAAATTTCAAAAATTATAAAAAAATCAAAAATTCAAACTTCTTCAAATTCTAAATATATTCCAAAAATTCTTACAAAATCAAAAATTGAAACTTTTTTCAAAATTCTAAAAATATTTATAAAATTCAAAATTCATAAATTCAAAAATTCAATTTGTTTTCAAAATTATAAAAATATTAACAAAATTAAAAATACAAACTTTTTTCAAAATTCCAAAAATTATAATAAAAACAAAAATTTAAACTTTTTCAAAATTCTAAAAACATTCCGGAAATTTTTACAAAATCAAAAATTGAAACTTTTCCAAAAATATTGAAAAAATTTAAAATTCACATATTCAAATTGCATGTTCAATCACATTTCATGACATACAAATAATTAATTTTATTTTTTTCCAAAAAATTGGGTAAAAATTAAATGAAACATTCTTTTGACACACTGACAATATTTTTTTGACAAACTTATAATGAAATAATCTACTTTTTGATCTCACATACGAATCCCGACTATCAAGATTTCTTTAAACTCAAGATTACTACTCATTATCACCTAAAAGTACCGTTTTTAAGCAAAAAATATGAATATTGCCTTGTTTTGACACTCTTGACGATTTTTTTGACACACTTCTGGTACAGTTATCGAACATATCGTCCTGACGGCTATTTTAATTGAGTGTACCTGTTTTTAGAAATAAAAATTTTTGAAATCCTTTCAGCTGTTTTCTAAATTTCGTAGGTGGTGACTGACGACCGACCAGCAGACAGATATACATTTTTTTTTTGCTGTTTTAAAATCGTTTTGACCTGAAACGTTGAGAAATGCCCTAAAAAGGGGGGGTAGGAATTTCACTTTTGGCTCGAGATTGTAATACTTATGTCTTTCAGACCGAAGTAATTGAAAAAAATTGTATTCCCGAATAGTTTCGTTTAATAGCCAAAAAATTCAAGTTATACAATACAGCCACTATTATTGATCTCAATGAATTGGAGGTAGAATGGCGATCAGAATTGATAATCGCTGACAAATGTTATCTACAAATATATTGTAGGTGGTACGAAGTTTCAGTTCTTCTAGTAAAAATTTGTAATTTTAATTTAAATCAGTGCTAATCGGTGTACAATATTTTTAGTTAACCTGTTTTTTGCTAATACAATAAGATTTGCTGATTTACCCACACGTGAGCATGCAACATATAGTTGCCCATGGGAGAAACATGGATTTGCCAAGTTCAAGCCACAAATGGAAATTGTTTGTCCTTGAGACTTATTTATGGTCATGGCGAAAGCCAAACGAATCGGAAATTGAAGTCTTTTGAATGGTATTGGAGAATCTGATGGTATCAATGGAGAATCTGATGGTATCAACTTTTTATTATTATTTTTTAATATCAGCACAATGCTTTAAACTGTAGCTAGCTTCATTCTTTATTGATCATGAGGAAAAAGTTAAGAAATTTTAAACTTTTTCATTGAGAAAAATATATTAAAAAATAAATTTTTTTTCCTCAAAATAAATTTTCATACAAACTTGGTAAAAGCAATTTCATTGTGCATCCACTGTAATGTTTTTGGGGCTTAAACTGTTTCTAAACGTTAAAGGCTCAAAATAGCTAAACGTTAAAGGCTCAAAATAGTTTTTATGCCTTTTTGGACAATTTATTAAACTTTCAAAAACGTCCATGAAATAATGACTGTCCATGAAATAATGATTTTAAGCGGCGTTTAAAAGTAATATTAGAAAAGAAGTAATAAATTATGTGCAATACCCTAACAAACTATTGTTTTAATACAGATTTAGTGACAATACAAATTAGTTATCTTCATTATAGCATTTACTGTTTTTTGTCAAACCAAATTTGAAATTTTCCACCTTCGTGATTTTGAATCTAAATTATAAATAAAAACCAAAAAAGCAAAAAAAACAGAACGACGTGACTTGATTCGTACTCGACACTTTTTGGTTGATAGCTCATGTTATTGGCCATTACGTTATCTAGACGTATTTACTACTAACCGTAATTTTGGGTATTCATAGAGAAATCATTAAAATTAATAAACTTTAAAGTCGTGTTGTCAAAATTCTAATGATTTCTAATGAATTTTAAAGTTTTTAAGACGTTCGGTAAAGTAGATTTTTTCTGTATTATTTGCCGTGATTCATTTCTCAAAAATGCCGATGAAATGGAAATTTAGTCGTTTTTCGCAGAAATATTATTTTTTGTTTTGCTTTATCTTCTTCTACAAAAATTAAATTACGAAAAAACAAATATTGAAAAACAAATATTACATGAATTTCAACACCACAATCTGGCAAAATTTATTCAAATGCGATAGCAGAGTAAATTGAAATTTTTGAGTCAATTTACAGATTCAATTTCATCGATAATGGGCCACGGCAATTATTATTTTAAATAAAATTATTATTTTTAAACAAATTTATTAGTACTTACACAATTTTGATTTATTCTTGGAAAAAACATATTATTTTGAAGTTAAAAATAATAATAATTAAATGATACACAAAACAATTCAAAAAAAAATAAATCACAAAATAGAAAGTGCTATGCGTTAAACTTCAAAACTGTATCATTATAACAAAAAGTTGAAACCAACAGTTTTTTCGGGGCCTACGCTGATGATTTAAAAAGTCCATGATGAAGTTGTGTCACTTACGTTAAATGTGTTTACGAAATAAATTTAACATTCAATTCGCAATTAAAATATATTAAAACTTTTAATTGAGATAAAAACTATCCTATCGAGTATACATATATATATATTAAGCGTAATATATAAAATATTATTCTTAAGTCGCTCAAACATGAAAATTGCCAAAATTTCCCATACAAACTTGTATGAAAAATTTAACCTATTTTCGTATTTCTTTTACGGACAGAAGAAAATAAAGTATTTTATATATTATGCTCAATATTGTCAGTAATTGTCAGTAATAGTTCATAAAGAAACTTAAATTATTTAATTGTAGTATAATGAGAAATTTCATAGATAATTTTTAAAATTATTCAAGTTGTGTTTTGAATGAAATCCCATATAAATTTTATTGAATTTATTCTCTTATCCCCCTTTTGCAGCGCCAAAAGAAATTTAAATTATTTAATTGTAGCAAAATGAGAAATTTCATAGCTAATTTTTAAAATTATTCAAGTTGTGTTTTGTATGAAATCCTATATAAATTTTATTGAATTTCGTTTCTTTTCCCCCTTTTGCAGTGCCATTGCAGCAAACACCGGAACAAAATAATCGCTCAATAACATATTTGATAGTCTATATGGGCCCTACATGGATGATTAAAAAGTCGATAAAGCAGGTTTGACAGTAAATTAATTAATTTACGCCGCCATCTGAAAGTTTGCTTATGAACTATCCATATTTAACATTTAATTCGTAATTAAAAAATATTTAGGCGTTCAATCAAAATAAAAACTATCCTATCTCTCAAGTTGGACCATTATACATACACTGAACACAATTTTATTAAGATTGATTACGTTGTTGCGGAGTTTATCGCGGACAAACATCGTGACATGTGATTTTTATATATATAAGATAGATTAATACACAAAAATCCAATCAAATTGGCGAACACTGGCTTGCAGTCTATTTACCTGAAAGTTGCTGTGCTGAATTTTTCGATTCATATGGACGATCTCCAGTAAAATACATGCAAATACTTGAATTTATAAGACAATACAACTCGGGTTATAGATACAATAAGCAACAACTACAGAGCAATTTTTCATCAGTTTGCGGACAGTATTGCTGCTTATTTTGATTGTACAAGTGTCAAAAACGTTCGATGCAAAGTTTTCTAAAACTATTTGATGATCGTGATCATGAAACAAGATTTCAAAATGATATAGAAATACAGAAAATGTTCCAACAGATATTCAAATCGAAAATGCCGTTTAAGAGATCATATACAGAAATTGAATTGACATCATTTAAACATTATTGAACCCAATCGAACATATTTTAAACAGGAATTCCCTTAAGGGGTGGGGAGGTATGGTTTTGGCGAAAAAAAGAATATTTTTGTGAATTTTTTGCGGCGACATGAGCAATATAATTCTATTAAATTTAATTACATATTATTGTACAATTTTTGAAGTATGTCAGAAAAAAATTTCAATTAAAAATATTGATAAATCAGCAGGTGACGTTGAATCTCCAGGGGCGCCTGGAAAAAAAGTGGTTTTGCGGTGAACATTATAACTCGTTACCGGATCATGTGAAACAAAAAAATTGATATGCGTTTTGAAGGTGATGTATTTCTCGAGGTAATCAGGAAGAGTTTTTTTTTTTTTTTTTTCTATTTTTTGCAGCACTTGGAAGTGAAAATCGCGATTTTAGCTCAAAAAATCGCGTTAAATTTGTTATTAAAAAATAGAAAAAAATAAAAAAAAAACTCTTCCTGATTACCTGTTGATTTATGTGTAGAAGCAATGTTCAAATTTTCAAAAGGATCGGTTCAGTAGATTTTGAGTTCTAATGTTCACGAACCTCAAAAATGACGTTTTCGGGAAAATGGGGTCAAACGGCAACCCTGTTGAAACGCTGTAACTCCGTTAGTTTTACTCGGATTGACTTAAAATTTGTACACAATATTCTCGACATATTGTTCATTCAGAAAAAAAAATTAAAAAAAATGCAAAAAAAATTATTTTTAAACCATACCCCCGTGTTGAAACGCTGTAGCTCCGTTAGTTTTACTCAGATTGACTTAAAATTTGTACAATATTTTTCCTAATATACTTTCGATCTCTCATACATACTCGGGGAAGATATTTCTATAAATAAAGAAACTTCTTCACGGAGAGATCTCTTAGAGATCGAAAGATATTTGCAAAATAAAATGCAAATTATTGAAGCGAAAAAGACTGAGTTAAGTATTTTTATGAAAATTATAGTCAAAACACTATTTCAGTAAAAAAAATATTGCACTGGTTTGCTCTCTCAATAATTAAATTTACCTTAATAACGTTAAAAAACCTTATACAAATTACAAGAAAAAACCATGAAGCCATATCTTTGCTGAGATATTAGCCCAGACATTTTAGCGATCAACCTCAAAGATCAAGTTAAAATATTTAAGAAGTCTATATGACCATCATTTCAATCGATACTTGTAGTTTTTTTAAGTTTTCAAGCCACGCATCCCATTATCAAAATCACCTTCTGCAAGAAGTTTATCACAAATAAAACACATATCACCCATAGTTTTCAAAATTTTACCTCCGTCGTTGCCAAGATCGGAAACGAGAATAAACGACAATTATTCAAAGTTCAAGGTAATATTCACTGTTGACCTGGTATTACAGTACGTATGGCTGAGCGCTGTGCGCTTACCGCATTCTATCGCAAAAAAGGCTGCGCGCATAAAAAAAGTTTCTAATAAAATTGGTCGCAAATATTATACTGATTTTATGAGACTTTTGAGACACCTTTTAGAACGCCAAAATGAAGGTATATACGAAAATTCAGCTTATTATCTCTCATTCCGAGGTTGACCCCTTTTTAATGCTAAAATGACTGGACTATATTGCGAAAACTTTACGTAGATATAATGTTTTTTTGATTATTTCGATAATGCGGGCAAATGTGAAGGAAATATTTGTTTCGTGGGACACTTCGTGGGACAGATTTCTCCGTGGGACAACGCAATGAAATGTGGGACATTTCCACGCAGCGTGGGACGTCTAGTCGGTTTATATTAGTATCATATAAAAAATTGCATTTCCTACGCGAGATAAAAACGTTTTTCGTTCGTAAACATGTCTCACTCGACGCTAGCGCGAAAAAAACAATGTTTTCATCAACTCACGAAAAAACAATGTTTTCATCTCTTGTAGGAAAATATACTATTTTTTAGATTCATTAAAAAAGTAAACAAAAAATCTAATTGCATTTCGTTTTTTTAATTAAAAATAGGGCAAACGACAAAAAAAGCAAAATTGTAAAATAATATAAACGAAAAGATTAGCTTTTTCTTTGTGAAAATTTAGTTGAAAATAGAAACAAAATAAATCAAAACAATCCTAATCTTTTTTTTGCGGTCATTTGATTTTCAAAAAATAAAAAAAAGTTCAAGCAATTT
The DNA here is from genome assembly GCA_963693315.1 of Diogma glabrata. NCBI lineage: Eukaryota > Metazoa > Arthropoda > Insecta > Diptera > Cylindrotomidae > Diogma > Diogma glabrata. Next base: position 93,130 of record CAVNZG010001472.1, read on the forward strand.
GAAAACAATTGAAAACAAATTGAAACAATTCCACATATTTTACGGTCTTTTGATTTAAATTGTATTTGAGGGGTCAGATAGCGTAAAAAATTAGTTTGTGTGAAAAAACATTAAAAGATAAGGAAAATTAAATTTTTTCACAAATGAATAATTTTTTGTGGTCAGTTTTGACTTTTGACTATCTAAATAAAGAAGTTCAAGAAAAAAAAACAAATCCAAATCTTTTTCCGATCACTTAATCTTGAGTTGCAATTTTTTTTTTTTTTTTTTTTTTTAAATAAAATGTGTTGTGTAGTAGGCATTACAATATGTGTCACAACAACACATAAAAACCTTTTAAGACCAAGGTCCCACAACAACATGCGTTCTAAGGATGTTAATGGACGCAAATCTGTTTTTTTTTGTTTTTTTTAATATTTTTTTGTTAAATAATGGATAACTCAACCATAAATCCTATCACATATAAAATATGACATAGGCCAATATTTCGTGATAGGATAGGGAAAATAAAAATAAAATAAGAGATAAAAAGCAAATTTGTTTTAAAAATTTGCAGGAACAAAACTAAAATTGGTTTACCAATAGTCCAGCTAATGGCATAATCCTTGATTATGGGACGCAGTATATTTTCCAATGATTAAAGCTCAGATATATAGTTATATGAAGGCTCGTTTCTTCGAGCAAGCTACAGCGTTCCAGCATCAAGGAATATTCATTAGCTAAGATTGAGAGTGCTACCGTTGACTGAATACAGTTCATCCGCCAGCACCCCTAAGATATCACCTTGGCTAGTGATACCTCACTAAAATTGCAGTGAGATAAGAATTGCATAAAAATTATGTTTTCTTTGCTGAGAATATTTTTTTTGAATTTTGAACAGAAAATAAAAAATTCGAAAAAGATAAGGAAAACTAAAAATAAAAATTTATTTCACTTTGCATGAGAATATGGTACATATTTTAATAATTCTTAAAGATAAGAAAAATAAAATAAATTTTTTTTCATGAATAACGAAAGGGGAGATAAAAAGTTTTCAGACTTTTCAAATTTTCCTCTTTTTTCTTTTTATATCAAAAAAAAGATCATGAAAAAAAACAAAAAAAAATAAAAATTTGAAAAAAAGCTAAAAACTTTTCAATTCGCCTGAAGAAATGTTTCGCGGGCAAGGTATTCTATGTACTACTTTGGTATTTGATAAAAAAATTTAAGGCACAGTAGCCACATAGGAATTCTTTTTTTTTTTTTTCAAATAAAGTCGATAAGTAAATTCACATTGAATGGTAAAACAGTTAAGTTTTAACTTTCGTGTTGAGTTTTAACTTTTAAAAAGTTATATATTAGCTTTCGGACATTGTTTTTCAAGATTTTATTTTGCTTCCAAGCAGAGATAATATTATTATTGATTAGCCATTAGGACGCGTTTGTTATTTAATATAAATAAGAGAAGTTGCGAATATTAATTACTTAGGGAAAAAGAGGAAAAATAATGATGATGTTGATTATTGCAGAAATATTAATGTATAGTCGTGGTTAACAACCACAAAAATGTTTAACTTTTTAAGTATTGTTAATTTTTTATTAAGAGAAAGAAAATAAAACTGTTAAACTCAAGTTAATAAAACGGGCAATATTTTATTGAAAAAAAAATTGAATAATTGTATATTTTTTATTATTAAAATGAATTATGCAAATTTTACATCGGTTGTGAAATTCTTACCCCTACTTTTTTGTCATTTCTCGACGTTTTAGGACCTACTGATTCTAAAAAGGCAAAAAATGTATGTTTATATTTTGAGAATTTTGGAAAAAGTTTGAATTCTTGGAATATTTTTAAAATTTTGAAAAAAGTTTAAATTTTTGAGTTTGTAATAATTTCTGGAATATTTTTAGCATTTTGAAAAAAAAGTTTAAATTTTTGATTTTATTATAATTTTTGGATTTTTTTTGGATTTCGTAAGGAAATCTGAATTTTTGATTTTGTAATATTTCTCGAAACGCTAAATGGAGAGGTTTTTGAGTAGTTTGCTGAGTGTATCATCCGTTCACTAAATTATATTAATATATGATCTGTTATAATTTTCCGGCATCGAATTGATGTTTCGTGCTAGTTTTGTAATAAACAGAGATAAAATGCTTGTACAAGTGTACCGTGTTCAAGTATTGTAACTCTGTTTTAAACAGAGATAAAATACTTGTACTTTTACAATGAATTGTATCTCTGTTTTAAACAGAGATAAAATACTTGTACTTTTACAATGAATTTTATGTTTGATATATATCGCTGCCGATAACTAAAAACAATGTCCTCATAAAAGTTTTTTGCCGAAAACTATATCAAAACCCTTTAACAAAACCGAAGTCTTGATATCTCAGAACTGTGAGATTTCAGTCCCTTCATATTTTTTTTGTATTTGAAAGAGAAAAGCCCTAAGACAAATGAAGGAATAAAATATTTTAATTAGGGATTTTCCTGGGCCATGTGTGGGTTTTTTCTTATAATTGTAATATAGAAACCGGATATAAAGCGAACAACGATATATAAAATGAAATTTAACAAAATAAATATTAGTCCCTGGGCCCACGCCGATTTCATGTGATGATTGCCACATATTTTATACTTCATGAGGCCGCTTTTTTCTTCGGCAGGCTCCGAAAAATGCCAATTGCCTGCGATCTTGTAATTTGTTTCTTTTAGCTATGGAAGTTGGAAATTTGAGTAAGAACACGAGAGTTACCTTGTTCGACAAAAATTTGTCTGCTATTGTCTAGTCCGACAACCCAAACATACCAAAATGTCAGTTGTCGGACTCGACCATAGCAGACACATTTTGGTCGGACAAGCTTACCCTCGTGTTCTAAAACAAATTTCCAACCCCCACAGATAAAATAAAATGTGGTATCAAATTTACAAGATCGCGAGCAATCGGCATTTTTCGGAGCTTGTCGAACTAAAAAGCGGCCGTTTTGAGGAAAATGGCAGAACAAAAGTTTTCGGGTTTGTCAAGGACAGGCGTCACACGAAGTATAAAATATGTGGTAATCATCACATGAAATCGGCGTGGGCCCAGGGACTATATTTCATGTTTTCAATTTTTTGTATGCAAGCAAAATAAAGTACTATAGACATTTACAAACTTTTTTATTAGGAGTATTTATTTTAATTTTACTTACAACAAATTTCAAATTGAAAAAAACTCAAAAATGTACGCCTTTTAAAAAATTAATGCCATAAATTTTTAATAAAATTGTTATGTCGTAGCCTGGTGATCGATGAAGCCGTTAGGTAGTGTTACCGTGGACTTTCAAAGACACTAATATTATTAAAAATATTATTATAAAAATTCCAGATGTGTACCTAACCGTTATTGAAAGAATTTGTTGATTGTTGATTTATCTTTGAATTCAGAGAGCTGCTCGATGGTTTTGATCAATCTTATTAGCTGGGTGGACAGCATAAACAAATCATTCAAGGTATTACCCCGTATTTCCTAACAATAGTTTTAATCCTTAATATAATCACTATCGTTTTAATCACACAATCTAGCTAATGTCTTAATGGCCAAAACTGGTTTAGGATTTAACAGTTTTTGTTTTTTTTACATTAATTCTATCTTTTGAGAACAAACAATCTACTTTCTCTGAAAGCTACACTAAATCCCGGATTTAGACATGCACTATTGTCACACACGCCTCGGATTTGCGCTCGCGTAAATTTTCATAGTCGTTTTTCATTGAGCTCAATCCATGGTCATCATTTGTTATAGTTTTCGCCACAAAAATTTATTATCAGAAAATAGTTGTGTAATATTTCTCAAATGTGATTTCCTTTTTCTAAATTGGATTCACCGCCATATCCACATAGATTTCCTACAATTGTCTATTGATTAATAGTATTTCCCAAAGTAGTTTCCTATGTTTAATTTGTAATCATTAATCGCTGTTAATTGTCAGAAAAAAAACGGTTGTGAAATATCGTTAATCCCTGATCGCAATATTTGCAGGTCTAATTTGTGCAATTGTTTCGAAAGCAATGTTTCAATATTTTTTTAGAAAAAAAACAAAAAATCTTTTCAAATTTATAGTACAAACTAACGGCCCATTTTCTTTGGTGAGTGTAATAACTAACGATAAAACAAAACTAGAATTGCCCAAGAGACTACTTTATCGATTCGTTATTGGGGAATAAACAAAGAAACGGCGTTAACTGATTATAAATAGAACGCGATAGCTAGCTTCGCTCTTTTTTTGTATTTTGAAAATTGTCTAGTGAACATCAAAATTGGTGGAATCGCTTTTGAATTCACGTTTTTCTTTGTTGACTTAAGTAGTGAAAATTTATAATTGGCTTGAATTCGTAAAACACTTAGTTCAATTAGTGCAATTTCTTTTATTAATTTAGAAAAATTTACAAGAACTTCATATGTTTGTCCCACCAATTTAAATTAAAAGAAGAAAAAAATTCTATATGTTTGTGCAGTGCAAGTTAATTTAAAAACAAATCTAAATGGACTACGCATGTAAACTCTCTTATATTTTTATTATTCTATTGTGACTCGGAGTCGATTATGTTGTGTCATTTTTAAACAACAGCTGTTCAGTTGTCTTATGACATCTCCATCGTGGAACAAACTTTTAAAAAAATGTTAAAAAAGTCACAAACTTATTTGTGTAGTTTAATTAAATTGTTTCTTTGAGATAAATGTTAATTTATTTGATGACTAGTGTTAATTTAATTTGTAATAAATGTTAAATTATCTTGTGATACCAAGCCAAAGTGTTATAAATCAATTGTTTTACTACAATAAGTCTTCCATGACGCAATTTTGTTTGTTGAATAAATTGTTAAAGAAATTTCAACTAGAATCCACCAAAAAACTTTTCTCGGTCTATATTGAGTGATAACTAGAAAAATTTGCATGATTAAAATCGAATCTACTAGAAATCTCGGATCATAAATTTAATGCTAACGTTGATTACGGAGAACACCTTGGTGAAATTTGGTCAAGGTTAATTAGCTCCATTTAATACACATGGAAGCAAATTCAATTGCGTTAATTATTAATAAATGCTAATATAAATTAATTCAATACCTTCAAAATTGTGGGTAGTTAAATAAAAAAATAATAATTAACAAAATATAACCTTTGTGAAAGTTGGAAAAAGGTAATTAGCTCCCTTAATAAACAAGGAAGCAATTTTAATTGATAGTAAAATTATTATAAACTGATAGTGTAACTCAAAGGGATTATTTGCTTGAGTTTTTAGGGTTCCGTTTTTTATACGGAACACTATTGGTGAGAGTAAAACGTGTTTTTCACATTATATCGATTATCTCGTAAACTATAAATGCTATGGACTTGAAATTTGGCATGCGTATAAAACTAACCTGTCCACATGAAATGACGGATACAAATAAAACTAAAGTGGTTTTCGTCTGGTTTACAGGGCTGAGATGTGAGACCTTTGAGAAAATACATTTTTTTATAGATTCAAGTAGGGTATCATATGAAAGGGCTTTATTTCAGTATTCCATAAAAATTTATTTTGGAATTTTACACCTCACCCTTTTTTGTATAATTTTGAATAATGACGTTTTTTTCGCGTTTTCTTGCCTCGATTAGCTCCGAACCTATCTGATCGAAAATTTTCAAATGTACTTGGAATAATAGAAAAATTAGTACGTTTTTAATAAAAATATAAAAAAGTGTCATATTTCCATACTTAGATTTATTAAGCGGGTGGAAATGAGGAGGGGTAAAAACACTATTTAAAATGTGGTCAAGTGGGGTGTCATTTGAAAGAGCACTTAATTTAAAAAACAAAGCAATTTTTTTTAGAATTTTGCGATGCCCAGGTTTTGAGTTATAGTAAAAAAAGTGCGAATTTAGACCGTTCCCCCCCCTACGTTTCGACACTGATTGACAGAAAAATTTGGAAAAATTCACAGAGTTAGGAAATTGGCTAAATTTTGTAAGAAAACTATAGCGAAGTCTCCAATAATTATATTTCTGTGTGTTTAGGGGACCGGGGTAGAGGGGGTAAAAAAAAACTTTTTTTGACCCAAGCGAGTGGGGTGTCATTTGATTTTGTAAGAAAACTATAGCGAAGTCTCCAATAATTATAATTCTGTGTGTTTAGGGGACCGGGGTAGAGGGGGTAAAAAAAAACTTTTTTTGACCCAAGCGAGTGGGGTGTCATTTGATAGAGCACCTAATTTGGAATTCGTTGCAATTTTTTTTAGAATTTTGCGGTGGCCAGTTTTTGAGTTATTGTCGAAAAAGTGCAAAATCCAGACCGTTCCCCCCCCATGCGTTTCGACACAAAAATTCACAGAGTTAGGAAATTTGCTAAATTTTGTAAGAAAACTATAGCGAAGTCTCCAATAATTATATTTCTGTGTGTTTAGAGGACCGGGGTAGAGGGGGTAAAAAAAAACTTTTTTTTACCCAAGCGAGTGGGGTGTCATTTGAAAGAGCACCTAATTTGGAATTCGTTGCAGTTTTTTTTAGAATTTTGCGGTGCCCAGTTTTTGAGATATTGTCAAAAAAGTGCAAAGTCCAGACCGTTCCTCCCCCCCTACGTTTCGACACTGATTGACAGAAAAATTTGTAAAAATTCACAGAGTTAGGAAATTGGCTAAATTTTGTAAGAAAACTATAGCGAAGTCTCCAATAATTATATTTCTGTGTGTTTAGGGGACCGGGGTAGAAGGGGTAAAAAAAAACTTTTTTTGACCCAAGCGAGTGGGGTGTCATTTGATAGAGCACCTAATTTGAAATTCGTTGCAGTTTTTTTAGACTTTTCCGATGCCCAGTTTTTGAGATATTGTCAAAAAAGTACAAAATTCAGACTGTTCCCCCTGTCCCCTGTCCCCCCTGATCTCTATAACGTTTCGACACTGATTGACAGAAAAATTTGAAAAAATTCACAGAGTTAGGAAATTTGCTAAATTTTGTATGAAAACTATAGCGAAGTCTCCAATAATTATATTTCTGTGTGTTTAGAGGACCGGGGTAGAGGGGGTGAAAAAAAACTTTTTTTGACCCAAGCGAGTGGGGTGTCATTTGAAAGAACATCTAATTTAGAATTCGTTGCAATTTTTTTTAGAATTTTGCGGTGCCCAGTTTTTGAGTTATTGTGAAAAAAATGCAAATTCACACGGTTCCCCCCCATACGTTTCGACACTGGTAGACAGAAAAATTTGTAAAACTTTACAGAGTTAGGTAATTTGGCAAATTTTGTACAAAAACTATAGCGAAGCCTCCAATAATTATATTTCTGTGTGTTTAGAAGACCGGGGTAGAGGGGGTAAAAAAAAACTTTTTTTTACCCAAGCGAGTGGGGTGTCATTTGAAAGAACATCTAATTTAAAATTCGTTGCAGTTTTTTTTAGAATTTTGCGTTGCCCAGTTTTTGAGTTACTGTTGAAAAAGTGCAAAATTCAGACCGTCCCCCCTCCATACGTTTCGACACTAAGTGACAGAAAAAATTGGAAAATTTCACAGAGTTAGGAAATTTGGTAAGTTTTGTATGAAAACTACAGCACAGTTTTTGAGTTATGGATAAGAAAGGGCTAAATTCAGATCGTGCCGCCGCCTACCTTTCGACGATGACTGACTGAAAAATTTGAAAATATTTACAGAGACAGGAATATTGGTAAATTTTGAATGAAAATCATATCGAAGACTCAAATAATTATATTTCTGTGTGTTTATGGGATGGGTGTGGGGAGGGAAAAAAACCATTTTTGACCCAAATGAGTGGGGTGTCATATGAAAGAGCACTTAATTTAAGAAATGTTACAATTTTTCTAGAATTTTGCAATGTAGAGTTTTTGTGTTATTAAAAAAAAATATTTTTAGTATGTAGCCTTTCCACACCCCTAAATTTCAACACTCGATTGACCGAAAAAATAATCAAATTTAATCCATTTACAAGCTGGTGTAATTGAATCTTTTTTAAGTTACCAAAAACATCTATGGATAATATTTAACCTGAATTAACATTTTTTTGCCATTTTTGATCAATGTAGATTTGATTATAATTTACTATTGACATTTACAATTTAACATTTATTTTGTTATGTGTCTATGGTCTGAAAATATAAGGACATTACAACACAACTTTTTGTCAATAATTTTTGATATTGTGTTCTTTTACATTCACGGAACCCTTGACGAGCGAATTTTATTCGCACTTGTCTGACTTTTTTTTATTTTTAAATTAGTTACCTGTAATGTGTGAAGTTTCAATAAACTCAAAAATAAAATAAAATTCAATGAATTCAAATTAGTATGCAGTTTCTTACAACATATCAAAACCAAAGTAGCGGCGCTTGATGTTGAGGGGAAAATTGTTATGTATGTTATGTAGTGGTTGGCAAACCGAGAAGGGAAACTAGGGGCTTGTTGATTTGGTCGAAATTAGAACCAAAAATAAAGGGGGGGCCATCCATACCGTCTCATATTAACAGACATAATTACTGAGAATTCAGTGTTTGTAGATAGAAGGCTGGCTTAAAATCAAAAAGGAATTTTCAGAAGTCAAATTTTATAGATTTATAATAAAAACGATATTGATAGAAGAAGATTTGATATTATCTAAAGTCCATTAATAAGAGCTCATTTAAGAAACTGAAGAATGTTTGTATAAACAGCATTACATAGTGTGAATTATTAGCTATAAACTCTTGACTACTGCTTTTGAATTTATAAAATTCAAAAACTGATTTATTTTACAGTGCAAAACGTTGCACTGTAATCTTCAAGATATTCTGTGTCAACAGTACTTTAATTTTCCATCTTCGTTGCCTATAGTTATATACTATAAACACTGTTCGAAGAAATATTTTCATAAACTTTTTCATAGACTTCTCAACCCACTTGTGTGCACGAACCTATGCAATAACAAGTGCCAATTCATCACTTTTAATTAAAATACTTTTTACACTAAACATTTGCAAAATTTAATATAAATTTTTTTATGTTTCCTCTATTATTGCATGGGAAACTAAGAAATTTATAAAATATGAAAAAATTTGAGAAAAATTTGCTTTTTCACTTTCTAGAGAATTGGTATTTTGTTTAATTTTAAAAGTTTAATAACTTTTGAATTCTATTAAGTTTTTAATTGTTGTATAATCAAATTTTTTTTGAACTATCGAATTTTTCGAATATTTTAGACTATTGAGTTTTTCGAATTGTATTTTAAATTTTTGACATTTTTGAAATTATGAAATTTTTTGAATTCTTTAAAGAATTTGTTTTGAATTTAGTACCAGCTTGACCATTACCAAACTTACTGTGGGTGAAAAGCAAGATCCTAGTAAATCCTGACCCGCCGACAATTCTGTTAGTTTTATTTTGATGCATATGTTTTGTTAAGATTTGTTCTGTAGCCGAAAGGCAAAATTCTTATAAGTCCTGTCACGTAGAAAATTCTAAGAGTTTGTTTGTTGGTTTTGTTCTGTAGGCGAAGGGTTAGAGTTTTGTAAGTCTTGACGCGCAGACAGTTTGAATGTATTATTTATCTTTTTTTTTGTGTGTTTGTTGGTGAGTTGTTGTCCTGGGGCTGAACGGCAGAATTCGTAAGTCCTTGACACACCGAAAACATGTTTGTTTGAGTTTTTTTGTGTTTTAATTTAAAACGCTTACCAGGTTTACCATCTAGGTCATCCCACCATAATCAATTTACCACAAACACGGGTTCTCAATGAGGTCATGACCACCAAGTATGACGCTCATTTAGTCTAACTATCATGGTCTTCGAAAATTCTATTCGTTAGAGCGTAACCTGTTGGAGGGTAGGAAGAGTGCAGACCAGTGGACGATAACAGGGAAATGAATCACCTGTACCTGTTTTTGTTTATTATGCGTTTAGGTTGAATCTATTTTTTTTTGCCTTGCTTATTCTGCAGTCACCTATTCTCAATTTTTTCTTTGATTTTTTTCTTGGTTTATATTTTTGACTATTTATGTTTTTGTGTTTGATCTTATTGTGGATTTATTTTTGCTCTTTATGCTTTTTTTGTTTTTAGTTTGATTTTGTTTTGTCTGGCCCAGCCAGTTTAGTCGGTAGAGCCTAAGAGTCTATCTCACTGGGTTCGAGCCCAGTTCCCATTTCACATCCTACTTTTTATGACTCTCAGGACGGATGTAGCTAGCCGGACTTCCTCCTCTTATCCTGTCCTGTAATGTTCAAGATATTCTGTCTTAATGGTACTTTAATATCCCATCTTCGTTGCTTAAAGCTATATATTATAAAGACTGTTTGGAAAAGTATTTACTTTCTACTTGCAGTTCTCGATATGTAAATAAATATTGTTTTATTAGTAATTTAAAACGTTTCTATTTGGATCTCTAGAAGAACATAATGTCTAAAATATTTGAACTATTTTCTATATATCAAAAACAATAAATAATAAACAAATTCTTCTATTTTACGAAAAACAATTAATAAAATAAAAAAAAATGTAAGCGTAAACAACTGTTTAATTGCATTAGTGAAAAGTAAAATAGGACTCACTTACAACTATAACCAAACAATAACAAACTGAAAAAACTTAAAAATTTTAAAAATTTTCCCCATCTGGAAGTTGGCAGTTTATTATTCAACCAATAAAATATTTTCAAACAATTTCATAGTGATTGGAACAACTACACGTTAACATTTTTCTGACAACAGGAATTGAATGGAGGTGACGTACTGGCAATTAGGATGCAGGAAAACTTACTAAAAGCTTATTTGACGAATTTCAAATTAAATCAAATGTCAGGATGTAAAGTTATTGAGCTGTCAATACTATTGATTGTTTTCAATTAACCAACTTTTAACTTAACTATTCAATTAACTACATAAAACAAAAATTATTGTTATACACACCAGATGGTGATTTCCCAAGAAACAAATGAGTACTCCCTATTAAAGGATAATTTTCAAATTCTGAACAATTTTTGATATATTCGAAAGTCTTTCGATTTTTTATACGATAAATTATCCATAATGTAAATAAGATTATTACACTAAATTCACTAAATACATTTCACTAAAACTTAATTATTTGAACAAATCCTCTCATAATAATGTGAATGCTTGTTCGTTACTGGTCCTACGATAAAATTTTGCAAGTTCTTATACCACTTATTATTGTTTATGTTAAGATAAAATGAAAAGTTTAAGTTTAATTTAACTTTTTGATAACCTTAAAATTAAATATTTTGATAATCTTAAAATTAAATTAATTAATTAATAACTTAAAAATTTAATGTGATAAAATAGATTAACCTGTTTTCGTTTGCGTAGGCACGTGTTAGCAACATATTAAATTTTACAAATTTTAAATATGCAGAGGCCGAAATCTAAAGGCTATGAGATATCAAGACTTCAGTCTGGGTTAAGGTTTGATATAGTTTTCGGCAAAAAACTTTTATGAGGACATGGTTTTTAGTTTTGTGCAACGATGTATATCAAACATAACTCTTTGTTAAAGTACATGTATTTTTTTATTTCTGTTTAGAAATTTGTTACATAAGTAACACGAAACAACAATACGTTGTTGGAAAATTATAACAGATCATAAATTAACATAATTTAGTGAAAAGATAATACAATCAGCAAACTACTCAAAAACCTCTCCATTTATCGTTTCGAGAAAATATTACAAAATCACAAATTCATATTACTTTCAAAATTCCAAAAATATTGTAAAAATTAAATAATATCAAACTTTTTTCAAAATTCTAAAAATATTCCAAAAATTATTACAAAATTAAAGATTAAAACATTTTTCAAAAATTCTAAAAATATTGCAAACATTATAAGAAAATCAAAAATGGAAATTTTTTTCAAAAATCCAAAAATTAGCATAAAATTAATATTTAAGCTTTTTCTAAATTCCAATAATATTCTCAAAAATTCAAGCTTTTTCCAAAATTCTAAAAATATTGCAAAAATCATTACAAAATCAAAAATTGAAACTTTTTTCAAAATATCAAAAATTAATTCAGTAAATTATTTGTGATGTAACATCACCCCGATGGAAAATCTCCCATCAAGAATAATATAAGAACTGAATCTAAAAAATTATGGTGCAAATTATGAAACTTTTTGCAATCCATACAATTTTAGAGCGATCTAGTTTCGAACCAATGAGAAAATTTTTAAACTTTAAAAAAGTTTATCATTCTCATCAGGGCTAGCCGACTAGATAAACTCTACCAAAAAATGTTAACGCTAATGATTATAAACCAAAAATTAGGTTACAACTCTAGCGAAGTGTAAAAACAAAAAATTTACATAAACATACATTTAATAAATTCAGGTTTAGTCAATTAATTTCTCTGGTGATCACTGTTTTGTTATACTCTAGATTTTCTAGTATTGAATAACAAAATTGTATCTGTGAGAAGAAGATGACTAGTCTTCACTTGTGTCTATTGACACATGATCAACAATTAATTCAGTAAATTATTTGTGATGTAACATCACCCCGATGGAAAATCTCCCATCAAGAATAACATAAGAACTGAATCTAAAAAATTATGGTGCAAATTATGAAACTTTTTGCAATCCATACAATTTTAGAGCGATCTAGTTTCGAACCAATGAGAAAATTTTTAAACTTTAAAAAAGTTTATTATTCTCATCAGGGCTAGCCGACTAGATAAACTCTACCAAAAAATGTTAACGCTAATGATTATAAACCAAAAATTAGGTTACAACTCTAGCGAAGTGTAAAAACAAAAAATTTACATAAACATACATTTAATAAATTCAGGTTTAGTCAATTAATTTCTCTGGTGATCACTGTTTTGTTATACTCTAGATTTTCTAGTATTGAATAACAAAATTGTATCTGTGAGAAGAAGATGACTAGTCTTCACTTGTGTCTATTGACACATGATCAACAATTAATTCAGTAAATTATTTGTGATGTAACATCACCCCGATGGAAAATCTCCCATCAAGAATAATATAAGAACTGAATCTAAAAAATTATGGTGCAAATTATGAAACTTTTTGCAATCCATACAATTTTAGAGCGATCTAGTTTCGAACCAATGAGAAAATTTTTAAACTTTAAAAAAGTTTATCATTCTCATCAGGGCTAGCCGACTAGATAAACTCTACCAAAAAATGTTAACGCTAATGATTATAAACCAAAAATTAGGTTACAACTCTAGCGAAGTGTAAAAACAAAAAATTTACATAAACATACATTTAATAAATTCAGGTTTAGTCAATTAATTTCTCTGGTGATCACTGTTTTGTTATACTCTAGATTTTCTAGTATTCCAATCCAAAATTTGGATAAAATTATATACAATTGAACAACAATACAATTGAAACAGCAATTATTATCAATAACAAATATTCAAATATGTTTAACGATGAAAATGATAAAACTGAATGACAACTTCAGCCTCAATATGAAATTAAAAACACGCATATTGAGGCAAAAGCAAACGCACAGACACTCATACTCATAAAAGAGGAAAATATTTTGGAGAAAAGTGAGAAGAAATCAGGTAACAATGGCTTCTAGGAAGACGATATTTTTTGTGAAAACTCTATCATCGTTGAACAAATGACCTTGGTCAGATGTATCATAAATATAAAATTTCAAACATTCAAACGCACGCACTCTACTTGCAGCAACATACACTGAGAAAAAAAGCTACGTAATGTTAACCAAATTGGTTTTGTTAAAATATTTTTGTTAAAATAACATAGTTTTTGTTACGTTTCAATAAAATTGACTTTGCTAATTTTTTTCAATTATGTTATTAATACAAAAATCGCTTCGTTATTTTACCTAAGCAAATACATTTTGCAAACAAACATTGGTTTTGCTAAAATTATATAGCCTTAGTTATTTTAACATAGCGGTAGTTTATTTTTATTAACCATGATAAAAACGTTTTACTTTTACATATACTCTGTTAAAATAGTATATTAAGAAACTAGTTTCATAATCGACGATTTTATAACACGCAATCTGTTTAGAAAACGAATCTGTTTTGAAAAACAAAACTTTGCGTATCGTAATGAAGGCCATTTCGATACGCATTTGGGTATCGAAATGACTTTATTTTAGACGCAAAATAGAAAATAGTATATTAAGAAACTAGTTTCATAATCAACGATTTTATCGCACGCAATCTGTTTAGAAAACGACCCGCGCAGCGGGGAGTTTTCTAAAGGATAAGTGCGATAAAACGTCTTATGAAACGAGTTTTTTATACTATTTTTTCTATTTTGCATTTTTTGTCTTGAAATTTAAAAAAATATTTTTTATGTTTTAATGTTTTAAAGAAAATTTCTAAAAATTTCAATTCAAAATAGTAAGCTCTGCGTTCTTCATATTTCTATATATTTTTTTGTTGCAAAACTAGCTTACATAAAATGTGTATTTTATTAAAATATAGTCAATTTGATATTTGGTTATTATTACTAATTATTTTAATTAATTAAAATATTTAACACTAATTTAGATTATTTTTTAATAATAAGATTAATTAATAAGAATAATTTTATTTATATAATTATTCGTTTTAACTGTCACTGACGTTTGTATGGCCAATGTGACCAACCTTGAAAAACAAAACTTTGCGTATCTTAATGAAGGCCATTTCGATACGCATTTGTGTATCGAAATAACTTTATTTTAGACGCAAAATAGAAAAATATATTATAATAACAGAGCACTTTGTTAAGATAAATTGATTTTACAAGGCTAAGTTAGAGTAACAGAGCACTATGTTAATCAAATTGAAAGAATTGTTATACGAATGTAGTGCTATTTTAAAATAAAAGAGCATTTTGTAAAATGCCAAACTTCATACAAGTATTGCATTTAAATTTAATTCCATTTGAAACGTGTTTTCTTTGTGGAGTGGAATGAAATTAGGGATTTTTAAAGAAAAGGCAAATAAATATACAACATTAAATTATTTAAATACTTAACAGGTAAGCAATTGAATATTTTTATTTAATATTGCAAGCATTTATATTATTTATATTGCCGTGTTCACTGTTTGGAGTTATATTTGGCATTGAATTCTCTAATAATGGAATTGGTAATTTGAAAACATTATGCAAAGTTCGCCCCCCCAATCAAAAGAGTTGATGCAATACCACTGAAGGACCCGAGCAGAAATTTGTCAGGGTTCAAGTAAGGGCCTGATCAGGTTTGCCCTAGTACGGATCAGGCATTGGTAGGGCAGCCTGATTGGGCCCTGATCATAAGTGTAACGCTTTTGCCCTATCAGGTCATGATTGGGAGTACCGGATCAGACCCTGATTGGGATAATCAGATCAGGCCATGATTGGGATATCCGGACCAGACTCTGATATATATTTATATATTATATATATAAAATAATCAAATTAAAATAAAAAAATTACAACGGAAAAAAATTAAAACATACATACCACCTTAATCACTATTATTATAGTCTTTCAGCCGAGAAGCGATAACTAAAACATACATGAATCGATTTTAACTATGTATTTCTAAAATGGATAATACTCTAGTGAATTTTAACCAATTGAAATTTCAGCTAGGGGTCAGATACGAAAAACCTGATCAGGGCCGGATATATTCAAATAAGGTTAACCCTAAAAGGGTATTCTAAATCAGGCCCGGAACAGGCCCACATCAGATTGACCTAATAGGAATTGCCCTTGTAGGACTGACCAGGCCCTGATCACGCCCTGACTGTATTCATGTTTTCCCTAACTCATTTCTGCTCGGGCAGTTACAATACACGAAAGATTTAATGAATTAAATTTATCAATGTTTGCCGTTTGAACAAAAGTTTTGCCACAACCTGCATGAGCTGTCAAGAAAAAAACATTACTTCCAGTATCATGAAATTGAGCTTCACGCAAAATAATATCAATTACACTACGTTGCTTATTATTTGCATTTTCATACATTCTATCGAAAACTATATCTTCTTCTTCAATATCAAAATGACCTACATCGCCAATATGTAAGTTATATTGTGGAATCGGAAGACCAAGATCACCACATGTAGTATTATGTGTAAGAAGAATTTCATTAATTTCAATCAAGGCTCGATTAATTGACACATCTTCATCGTAATTCCGTAAAAAGTCTTCAATCATACTATTTTTAAATTCCATCCATAAAGCTAAAGCATTCGGAGGAACATTCAAACCACAGATAAATGCAAATAATTGACGTAACTGTTTTGGTGATCGAATTTCTGAATCTTCAAGTAAACAACATTCACGCCATTCATTATCATTTGTTGCAATACCTCAAGCTTTACATGCTGCAACAAAAGTAGGGTACTCAACACCTTCATACAAACGTAGATCAGTAAAAGATTTTGGACCACGAACATGCAACAGAAGTAAACGCATATGAAACAATTCTATATCTTTTGGAGAAACTATATATAATCGAGCAACAACTTTATCAGCCCCACGTTGTCTTTTTTTTCACGATTTACTTTGATCATGCCAAACATAATGTAATGGTAATTCTGTATACAAAAACTCATCAGCTGAATTATCAATGGAATTCAAATTGAAAAATGCTAACAATTTTGATCTTTATACATTTGCGACTGCACCAGCCACATTACCATTTCTGATATAAACATTTTGTCTATTAGGCAAATGAAAATCAAGTCGAATAATTGTATGAGATTGAAAATGCATTGAAAATTTAAATATGCGCCAAACAGCTTCAGTCGAACCAACATACCGTCCAATCAAAAAATCTTGAATTTCATTTCCCACAATCGCATCATCATTATGCACTGCATTTTCTCCATTCACTCTCAATTCAACATTGGCAGAATCATACCCTTTATATACATTAGACATGACCTAACTTATGAAGTTGTTATTTTCATCCCTCCCACCGACTAATTATGTTCCATTTGACTCGAAAATTAAGTGTATGCAGTTTTACTGAAATCGGATAGTAATTACCCACCGCGCAGTGGCGTCGAAGATAAGAAAATTAGCAGAATAATAGGATTTTTTATGTTTATCAGATATAATCATCTTAAAATATAATATATTTCATAATTTCGATTTTTTATTAAAAGCTAATTACTTTACGATTCCAACGAGCCTAAGTATGTAGAAATCGATCTTAGGAAAGCGTTTTTATCGAATTGATTCTTCTTAAATCCAAAAAAAAAAATTTCTGCGAAAATTCAGGAAAATAAATTTTTATGTTAGATTTAGACTTTGTTTGGGTAACACAAATTTTTATTTTTGGATACATTGCTAGCAGAATTAACTGGACATGGTAAAGTAGATCGTTTGCCAACCATAGTAACATTTGGTAATATTGAGCAGTTATTAACGGTTCCATAATGCAAAGAAGGGAGCGGCTTATCGATTGCGAATGCGATATATGAATGCCTTGAAAAATGGGATCTTACTGATAAAGTCGAAGCCATGTGTTACGACACGACATCAAGTAACGCTGGACCAGAAAAAGGTGGAAAAAAAGATTGGCCACAACTTGATTCGATTCCCATGTCGTCATCACATACAGGAGATTAAACTACGGGCTGTTTATGATCTCAAATTTGGAAAGACCACAGCTCCCGATGTTTATCTGTTCAACAAATTTCAGAAGACATGGGACGATGGTAAAGTTAATCCAATAATGTTCAAAAGGGGAATATTGGACAAAAAACTGGGAAACAAAATTCCAAAACACTCGTGAGAAGCTCTAGTAATTTTTTGTCATGAAAAGTTGGAAAAATCACACCCACGCAGCAAATATAAAGAATTTTTGGAAGTTACATTGATTTTTCTTGGCGAAACCATTGAGAATTACAAATTCAAACGCCCAGGTCCGACAAGTCACGCCGTTTGCATTTTTTCGAGACGTTTGCATTTTTCTGATTATGTTGTATGTGAAAATTTGGTTCAAATGCATAGATGGAACAGCAGCCGCAAATCAGGATTTGGATTTCATCAAAGTTGACCCAAGAGTTTCAGAAGAAATGTTGAGCACAATTAGTTATCATCTTCACTATTTAACGGAAGCAAATATTGGCTTGACTTTTTTCGACCCAGAGATTTCGTTTGATGAAAAACGAAAAATGGTTCAAAACCTTGAGGTCCCAGCACGAGACATCCCCATCGCACCCCCAAACTCGCAAAAAAGATTTTGACGCAGTCAAACATATGCAACTTTTTGCTAATAAGAACATTTGTGATTTTGTCACAGAAAAAACTCAGAGTTTTTTTAATCGATTTAGAATTTGTATTGATTTTTTGCTACATGAACCATCGGAATGAGGATTTCGTCAAAGCCACGTTGTTTTGCCAAAGTTTGCAAAGTTTGCAAAGTTGTTAATGATACCGCCGAACTCGGTGTTAAGTTGATGACACGGAATACAACAGCATTCTAACTAAAGACGAGGAAGGTACACAATACACCATTTAAGTGGTCGAAAACTACAGATGCAAATACCCATCATACAATAAATCTAATTTAATTTATTGATTTATTTTGGAAAAATGTTGCTTTTGAATGAAAAATTATTATAAATTTAACCATAAAAATTAATTTTTTTCTTTGAAAAAAGATTATTATGAATTAGTGAATTTTCGTATATGTCAGAAGAAAAATTAAGATAAATCGCTTTTCTAAGATCGATTTCTACATACTTAGGCTCGTTAGAATCGTTAACTAACTAACGCTTTTAATAAAAAAAATCAAAATTATGAGATATATTATGTTTTAAGATGATTATATCTGATAAAAATAAAAAATCCTATTATTCTGCCAATTTTCTTATCTTCGACGCCACTGCGCGGTGGGTAATTATTTTCCGATTTCAATAAAACTGGATATAGTTCATATTTGAGTCAAATGGAACATAATTAGCCAGTGGGAGCGAAGAAAAAGATAGTTTGAAAATTGTTCATACATATCTGGTCATGCCTAATATACATACTTGTAAACCTATTTCACACTTTTAACAGTCGTACATATTTCCACGTTATTATGACAATTGAATTTTGCAAGAAGATAAGGATTATATGGAACAACATATCTATTATCAAGAGATTCACCACGTACATCAACGCTCATACCATTATCACGTCGATGATACAAAGGATAACCAACAGATTCTTTAGTATTATCAGAAAAAGGTTTTGGAAAATTTTCACTAAATTTACCATCTCTCATACAAACAGAATTGGGATTTAGAGCACCACATGGTCCATACATCGTATGACGTTTCACATATTCATGCTGACAAATTTAACAAAATTTGAGCATGCGGAAGACCACGTTTTTGAAATTTAATGTTATATATAAATGTTTTGACAGAACCAAAAATCTTTTTTTTCATTAAACAATCTTTGTTCGACGCCTCGATTTTAGTTTGTAAGGGGAGTCCGCTATATAAAGAAGTAAATTTAATTCGTCTATAACTTTTTTATTTATGATCCTATTTGTGTGAAAAATCTTTAAAATCTAAGTTACACTAATATCAGTTAGCAGTGAAAATTTGAAATGAATCCATCTGCGAATAAAAAATCCTTAGGCTCCACAAAATTTTCGTTAGCGTATTAATATATAAGAAGAAGATAAGATTATTGATTTAATTTAAGTAATTTAATTTTTTACCAAAAAATGGAAAAAAATACATAAAAATCTTTCTTTTGACACACTTGACAACATTTTTTTGACAAACTTCTAATTATATAATCTAGTTTTTGATCTCACATATCAATCCCAACCATCAAGATTTCTCCAAATTCAATGTAAATTCAACTCTTAAATTCAACTCAAATTCAACTCGTAATCACTTAAAATGAACGATTTTTAAGCCAAAAATATGAAAATTTGCTATTTTTGACACACTTAATGATTTTTGTGACACACTACCTTTACATTTTTGAAATCTCTCCAGCAGTTTTCTAGATTTTGTTAGTAATGACGGACGGCAGACACATACATTTTTTTTTTTGCTTTTCTTGAATCAGTAGGTCCTAAAACGTCGAGAAATGCCAAAAAAGTGGGGTTAGGAATTTCACTTTTGGCTCATGAATGTAATACTTAGGTCTTTCAAACCGAAGTAATTTGATTTTTGAACAAAACAAAACGCTATTGTGATTACAATTTGAAAATAATTTCAATAAAATCAAAACAATTTGACCGATTGGAATCATACCAATTGAATAATGATAATTTTTTTATATGAAAATTTTCATTAGACAATAGGTTAAGTTCATTAGGCTCTAAAGGTTAGAACACAATTCAATAATACATACTTTTATTATGGAAAAAACATAAAAATAAAGCTGATATTAGTTAATAGAGAATAAAATCTTTGAATTGCAAAATGTTTAAAAGAATATTATTTAAAGTTGCAGCTAGCAAAATGACCTACATAATTATTTAAATATCGTTTTTATTCTCAGCGTAGGGTCTCCCTTGCCGGTTGGTAATTACTTGCCGGCTATTAATTACTTACCCAACTGTGATTTGTAAACGAAACTTACTATGTTTATTGACGAATCAGTAAACATGCAAAAGTTATTTTTATACTTAATATGCATAACGAACTATTTTACGCTTACTTAGATTTACGTAAGACATATCTTTTTCAGCTTCTATTACTTTACGCCCTCTGTTACTTTACGCTCTCTATTTATTACTTTACGCCCTCTGATTATTACTTTACGCCCTCTTAATGTTACTTTGCGTACTCTTTTTGTTACTTTAAAATGTTGTATGTACCACAAGTGTAAAGTTAATTTAAGCCCTAATGAGTTGTTTCTCTCGACTGACGTCTCGAGCAACAAATTCTCACTCGGGCTGAACTGTATAACTTTACACCCTTGGTACATAGCTACCTATTTAGCACAAAAGAATCGTTAAACATATTTTACATCCTAGTTATCGTGGCGGAAAGTTTAAGTTTATCCAAGTAAAATAAAAAACGGTTGCCATATAAAACAGTGCTATGTTCTTCTACTTTACTGTAATAGTATATTACATATCTAGAGTTGTAAATCGAGATTCGAGATTTGTTATATACTTTTTCTACGACTTTGTTTTAATGCCCAAACGCATATAATTACTTGAAAAAATGAACTACTAATTATAAATTAAATGCAAATAGTTTACAAATTGTGGTAGACTTTGCATTATTCTGTGTCAAAATGAATTGAAATATTTAATTTTTAAAAATCAAAATTTTCTTTAAATAAAAATTTTTCTTTTTATAAAAAGCGTGCGGTAATATATATATGAAAATCCATTACCGCACGCTTTTTTTTACTTACCGCACGCTATTTGAAATAATCAATTTACATGTCATGGATAGTGTAATGTAATTTATAATTTACTGTGATAGGAGTAGAAAAAATAATAAAAATAATCATAAAATTAGAACAAACAACTATATTATTGTATGAAGTTTATAATGAAAATCATGGCATGTTTAGTTTTTTTTGCTAGTTTGTGGAAAATATTTGAATAAACAAATTTTCAAAGTTTTGTAATATTATTTTTGTAATATTGTTTCTCAATTTTTTATTTATGTTTGTTAATAAATTATAATAATGAGTGGCTTAATTACCTTAGTAATAGAAGTTTTTGTGTAAAAAAAAACAATTACGTAAGTGAAGTTGGAACTGTTAATATTGTCCCACAAAGGTCTGTTCTGGGACCAATCCTGTTCTTGTGTTACATTAATTCGTACCACAACAGTGTCTACATATACATTTACAAATTTTGAACATACTCA
>CAVNZG010001473.1:0-88175 GCA_963693315.1 Diogma glabrata
TAAACCTGGGGCTTGTAAATCGGATAAAACCGAAACCGGCTACCCGGGTTTTTGTTGATTTTTACAAAACCGTCTAAAAACCGGGGTTTGCTTTGAAAACCGGGTTTTTCTGTAACATCGAAAGTTTAATTTATTGTTTATCTAGAAAGGAAATTTAGTTTTTCGTATTCTGGATGCATTAGAATATAGATTCATTAGTTAAAAGTCGTATAGAAATGGATCGCATTTCTGTATAAAAATATTCATAACCTATAGTATAGTTGTCCACATCGTAAACCTTGCCCAAATACAATGTGGAAAACTTTAATTTAGGTATACACTTTTCAAGAAAGTAGTCCAACATAATATTTTTATCAACGATCTGAAATTTTCTCTGCAGTCTTTTATTGGAAGAAATTTTCAAAAAATTTTACAATTTATGTTTTGATTTTTGGAGTAGTACATTTTTTTTAGTTTCCGTTTCTGTTTTCATTATACTTTAAATATTTATTTCGTTTTCCATGACTTAATTAACTTATTTCAATAATATGTTAAGCTGATTTAAGTGTTTGTTTTTACTTACAATACTTGATTTTAAACTTTTAGTAACATTCAAGGTTAATCAAATTTCACTTTAAAAAACTGTTTTAATTAATTCCAATAAAGTATGTAAACAAATATTATGTACAACTCGTTAGAAAACAGATATTTCGTACTCGGTGAACATCAAATCATCACACCTCATCCGGAAAAATCTTTCTTTTCTAAACGCAATAATAACTTTCTTCTGTTTTTCGTGCAGAATTAAACATTATCAATATTGTCTTAGTATCAAGTATCAATTTTTGTTAGAAAAATAGTTCTTACTCCTAAATCGAAATAAATATTTTAGAGAGCGTTCACGAAGGTGAAGTCGAACCAATGACATCCGCATCGGTAGTTCTTTATTATAACAACTACAACAATCAATTTCTGTGGTATTGCATGGTTCTAACGAATGTGCAAACCATACCACTTATAAGTGGTCCTTCCAAAAAGAAATGAAAATGTTTTGCGTTACTAAGGAAAAATCCATAAAAATCAATAACTTATTCAATGCTCTGACATCAATTCAACCCACTTCAACAGACAGTGAGAGTCTTTTTGATCGCAGGTAATTTCTATACTAGATTACGTTCATCTGTGAAATTTGACCTGTTGGACGCATTAATTTTTCTTAAATATTATTTTATTAAAAAAAATAAATTATAAGTTAACTTTCGTTTCTATTTTTGGTTTACATACTGTATAACCGACCGTGAGCAAAACTCTTCTAGGATGGGTTTTACACGGAAATATTGACAGTAATAATCAATGTCAAAATTCGGTATTTCACTTTCATGAATTGAAATCAGACATAGATGAAAAAGATGATCTAAATATAATACAAGATATTGAAGGAACATCGGTTGATTCTGAAATGAGTACATCTTTAGAAGACAAACGTCGTCTAAATATTTTGAATAATACTGTAAAGCGTGATGGAGAACGAATTTAATGTGGAATCTTTTTGAAAGATGATAATATTCAACTTCCTGAAAGTAAAACTACTGCTTTAAAGCGTTTATCTAGTCTTGAAAGGAAAATGGATAAAGATCCAGTTTATGCACAAGCATATAATGCAAAAATTCAAGAATCTCTTATAAAAGGGTATATAAAAATATTGTCAAAATCTGAAGCTGAAATGGAGACATTGAAAAGGTGGTATCTTCCACATTTCAGAGTCGTGAATCCCAATAAACCTGGTAAACTTCGAATAGTATTTGATGCGGCGGCAAAGCCAGGTGGAAAGTGTCTAAATGATTTTTTGCTAACTGGCCTAGATTTGTATAATTCATTGTCCAACATTTTAATGAATTTCAGAATATCAAACTTCGCGTTCTTCGGTGATATTGAAGAAATGTTCTTAAAAATTCATGTAATCGATCATGATAAACAGGCACAAAAATTCGTTTGGCGTGGTCAAGATAGAGTCGCTGATCGTGATGTGTACGAGCTTCATGTCGTTTTTTTCGGCGCCAAATGCAGTCCTAGTATTGCACAGGAAATTAAATTACGCAATGCATATGATTTTATTTCTGATTTTCGAGAAGCCTACAAGGAAATAAAATATAATCATTATATGGATGGAGGTGCGGACTCTGAAGAACAAGCCATAAAATTGATTCAAGATGTCGTATTTGTTCACAAAAAGGGTGGATTTGATATGGTAAATTGGATTAGTAATAGTACAACAATTCTTGAAAGTATTGATGAAAATATGAGAGCCAATAACTCATCTTAAAATCAATGCTTGAATGTTTCTAATTCAAATAAACGAGGGTTGGGATTATGGTGGGACTACTGTGAGGATAAATTTAAGTTTCAATTGAAATTTGAAAAAATAGACCCAAAGATTCTCAATTATGAGCGTGGTGTATTAAAAATCGTGATGTCTATATTTGATTCATTGGGATTTCTTTCTAATCTTGTAATTGTAGGTAAAATATTAATGCAAAATATTTGGGAGAGTAGAATAGCATAGGATGATCAAATAACTGATAGTCAGCATGAAGTGTGGCGAGACTGGAGTGCTAACTTTAAAAAGCAATGACATTCAGAATACCACGATTTTTAAGCACTTTGAATAAAAACGAATCCAAAATAGACATGTATATTTTCGGTGATGCTTCTAAATATGCATATGCTGCTGTTGTGTATCTTAGGTTTCAATGCGAAACTAATATTCCATGCATTCAAGAGGAAGAGTCGCTCCGCTTAAGTCAACTTCTATTCCTAGATTGAAATTGTCTGCTGCCTTTCTAGGATTTCGTTTATCATACAATATTAAAAAAAAATTTAATCTAAAAATTGATGAAATTACTATGTGGTCTGATAGTACTATAGTATTATCCTGGATCAAATCTCCAAGTAAAAGATTTAAAATGTACGTAGGTAATAGAATCGGAGAAATTCATGAATTAACTGACCGCACTTGGTGGAAATATATTTCCAGTAAATAACATAATGCAGATGATGCCACAAAGATTAAATCAATTGATTTTTGTCCCAATAGTATCTTATATATTAATACGCTCAGTTTGTACTTTGTACAGCCTAAGGCTTTTTTATTCGAATTTTCATTCATTCCAAATTTCGTCTGCTAACTGATATTAGTGTAACTTTGATCTGAGAGATTTTTGGGATTTTTCAGATCATAAACAAAAAAGTTATAGACAAATTAAATGTATTTTTGAATTCAACTGCCTCCCCTCAAATCAAATCAAATGGATCAAATGGAATCGTCCAAGTCTTTTCTTTGTTTATAGTATTTTATATTTTCTTTTCAGTTTATGCATTGATTTAGGAGAGTATAGACGTTATTTTTCTTTGTTTTTTTATCTTAAATATTAATACGTTGAATGTTGTGAATGAATGATAATGGTATGAGTGAGTTTATGCATTGATTTAGTTAGTATTTTATATTTTCTTTTAAAATTTCAATTTGTGAATGAATGATTAACACTTATAGTCAAACTTGATGATGTGTTTTCTAAATAAAAAATTGATTGTAATGTGCGTGGTTGGTATGATAGTTTGAGATCGTAAATAATTTGGAATTTTAAATATGTGAACGGCAGTTGATTGTTAGAATTTTTAATACTAGGAGGGCCCGGCGTGCTTCGCTACGCTTATAAATAAAGTTTTTGCATAGACATTTTGTTGACGTAGAAGCAATGATTTCAAAAAGTGGTAATGAGAAATGCTAGCACATAATTTTTAATTTTTCATTTTAAATATATGAATGAAAAATAATCAGAACTCTAGCTGATCAGTTCGGATATATGAAAAATTAGCGATCAAATAAGTTTTCAAGTAAGCTTATTTGATCTCTAACTTATTTAATCGCTAATTTTTCATTTTCAAGTTGGCCACATGAGGATTTAGTAAAATTTTGTACTACTTGTAGATGTAAATGGACGTTTATCCTGTTCCTCACATGGGAGGCGCATGGGAAAGGTTAATTCAATCAATAAAAAAACACCTTTAAATTATTTTACGTGAGAAATATCCACGTGAATATGTTTTGAAAACTCTTTTGTGTGAAATAGAAAATATAATTAGCAACAAACCGATAACGCACATTTCTATTGATCCAAGTGATGATAATGCTCTCACTCCTAATAATTTTTTAATTGGTTCACAATCACAGTATTATGCTTTCAAACCTACTAACGATAATGACTTGACAATTTTATCAATGTGGATTGCTTCACAACGATTGGCAGATATATTCTGGAAGAGGAGGGTTAATGAATACTTACCAACTATTTTACTTTCTAAAAAACGGAGAAAAAAAATCGAAAAATCTCGCGATAAATGACATTGTTTTAATTGTGAACCCAGAAAATCTACGTAACGTATGGCCTAAAGGGATTATTGAAAAAATTTATCCAGCAGCGGATGGACGTGTACGAGTTGTTGATGTCAAGACTATTTCTGGCTTATATCGACGACCAGTTTCCAAGATTGTTAAACTGGATGTAATAAATAAGTGAATAGCTTGTATAAAGATTATTCTCGTTATATAAGTCAAGATTTATTTTTAAATATTTTCTTTATTTGTATCCAGTTTGTCCGATTCACGAAATACACATCCAATTATAGCTAGTATTTCTCGCTATCTGTCCTATTTAACTTGAGTAAATTTACAGCATTCCCAAAGTTAGTCATTCTCGCTTATAAATTCATATAGTATATCTTTCGATTTAATTTGATAGTGTGTTTAATAATTATTCTCAGTTTGTGTTATAATCTGACTTTCATAAAACAAACTGAATATCATCCATTACGTCAATTCCAAAACATCAATAATTTCAATAATCCAAAGCTTTTTTTTAAATATTTATATTCAAATTCGCAACATTAATAATTGTTGAAGATAAAATACAATACCATAAATTAATTATTTATTTTCACAAATCACAACTAAGTTTAATTAGTAAATAAACTTATTAAGACAAATTAAACTATATTGAACTTTTGTTTAAATCAAATTGAAAATTAAACAATTTAGATATATTAAATTATATTTAGCAATTTCTTAATTATATGGATAATATAATAGGAACTTCTAAGATGGAAGTAAAATCTAAAAAGCTCTTTTTTAAAAAACGGAAAAATTAGAACTGAGAATTATTTGTTTTTTCAAATCTAAAATCAAGAAAAAAACATCGCATACTAAATTAAAATTTTTAAAGTTTTAATTTAGATGTTCGCCACAAGTGTAATTCACCGTGATGAATTACAGGGGGAGAATGTTGTGGATTGCACAATGTTTTCAATAATCATTTTTTTAATTCTAGATGTAATATTTATTTCAATTTCGATATTATTGGCTAAAATATTATTATACTTTACATTATAAATTCATTATTTTTATGAAATTTAGTAGCCGAATTATTCTACTTATGTTTTTTGTGAATTTTAATTTTACTTGCCTTTTGTCTTTTGTTAGATATTGTTACAATAAACAGTTAAAATAATACAAAACTAGCTTAAAATTAATTATTTAATAGTATTAACTTAAGACCAGTTTAGCTAATGTTCGGTACTACAAGCCGGATATAATATTAATAAATTAAATATTAAAGGTATATAATCAACACACCCAGCCTCTTTAACCCCAGCCTGCCCGTTTTAAATTGAGCAAAAAACTTGCAAAAAATAGTAAAGAATTTAATACGGCTTCCGGAAGTTTCATATTTAAGAAATATTTTAATAAATGTGTTCTTATGAACAAGTAGGTTAAGAAGTTGATTGAATATGAAGATATCTATAGTATATTACTAGGTAAGGAGAATGGAAAATGAAAGCACAAGTGACATGTTATATCTTGCCCATTACAAGTATTGCACCATCTTTTAGTGCCATTCTTGTGGAAATGGCCTTATTTTTTGCAGTTCCCGATTTACTGTGGTTTTTAAGCGGTTTCGCAATGTTATGGGTGTAAGATGTGCATACTAAAAATTCATCTAGAGAAACATTATTTTCGAGAGATAATTCAGAGATCTGCCGGGCTAAATTTAAAAGCTCAGCTCCAAGAGTTGAAGTCTGCTAAGAGTTTTTTTCTGTTGCGAAAAAGTTCTTGATGGTTAATAACTCTGTACACGTGTAAAAACATCCAATTTTTTTTCATATTTATGATGATTATTTCTCAACAAAGTCAGCTGGACTCAATCTTTAATAAATTCCTACTTAAGGGATTGGCTGATGAGTTTTAGGTTCGTTAGAGGTACTACAAACAGGACATACGTGAGCCTTTGTAACTGGTAACGTTGAAGCTGGCATTGATTTGGGTAGGTGTTTATTTGAAGTTTACTCGAGGAGGGAGTAATGTTGATCTTGATGCTTGGTTTGTTACTAGTAGATTTTTAGGTTATTCTAGAGGCTCAGGTTGGCATGGCTTAGAAACGAGAGAGCGTTTCAGCTTATTTAGAGAATCAAATCAATTACCTGACCTAACAGTCAGATTACATCAAGGACGTCTAGTTGTCTTGTGTATTCTCCACGTTAACTATTTTAGTTTGACGTCAAGCCGAGAAAAACAAATCGCCTTCAGGTACAGCTTCAGAAGTGGGAGCTGAAGACATTCTGTTATTTTGAAAAAATCTGGACTAGTTTATTTATTTATTTATTTATTTATTTATATATATAGATAGCTTTGCTAATACATTCGTTTATAAGTATATCTGAATATTAAAAACTCAAAAGCAAAAAAAAGAAAAAAGAGCTACTACAAATAACAAACACATTATCAAATATTAATAATTAATTAGACAAATCAGATAACTTTAGCATAACTTTAGACACAATATACTCTCTACATTTTCTTTTAAAAGAGTTAAGGTTATCTTCGAATTTTAATTCCATTGGTAGGGAATTGAATATTTTTAGTCCCTGATAAATTGGAGAATTTTGAGCAAATGTTGAGCCTAGTTTTGGGAGCCGAAAATCATTTTTATTTCTTAAGTTATAAAGATATAATTCTCGTCCATAAACCATGTATTTATTTAAGTAAGGTGGCAATAGTTGATGTTTCATTTTAAAAATAGTAACGTTAATAGTAACGTTACTATAATAGTAACGTTATTATAACGTGGTATTAACTAGTAACGTTAATACCATCCTCTAGTTTGCATTTGAGATGTTTTTGTCATCCTGCGCTTTATTTATCGCTGGTACAACTATAGATTTTCGTTCACAACATTACTAAACAATCTCTGTTTTTTGGAAACAGATCTCAAGGTAGAGTTTCTAATGTTTTGTGACTTTTGTAATTCAATCGAACTTGACTTCATCTCTATCCATTGTATTGTCTCTTTAGAGTTTTCCACTGCAATCATGAGCTTTAATTTTATAGAAAAACAAAACAGTTTTATTTAGATAAAAACATAGAAATTCAAGTGTTGCCATCTAATACGGTTCATTTCTATCACGACATTGAATCAATTTGTCTTATATCGTGTCATATTTTGACTTCGTTCAGTAGAACGCTATAAAGAATTAACGATATTGTTTGTAATTTCACCTTAATACCACTAATCAATCATATATGTGTAGCTCCTGTGATTTAGTTGGGATATGTGCCTGATGACAAATATAACAAAATATTGAATAATTAGCTCCTAATTACATTTTAGTGAGCTATGTTACGCGTGTATTATATTAATGACTTTATGTAAGTTTTTGGTGATTAATTAGCAAACATTAATTTCAAATAACCAAAACATAAGCTTTATAATTAAAAATGCATTTGCCTAATTAACCGTAATTAATCATATCAACATTTCATAATCATATTTCAACAACATTACAATATTTTAGTTAAATTAATATAATATTCATTTTTTTATAAATTTCCGTAAAAATAATATAACAAAAATTTATTTACTTAAGCCAACAAAAAAACTATATTAATTATATCGTTTTATTAACCCTCTTGAAACTAATTCAATTCAATTAATTAAAAAATCCCACAAACAACAACCAACCAACGAAAAAAAAATAACATAACTGTATATTCGTTAGATTGAACAAGAAAATCCTATAAAACATAATTATCTAAACTTAACAAAACTTTAAATGTCAAAAACTAACAAAAACAAATAAAAACTCTAAATTTTATATAAGAAATTATATGGAAAAAATGAAACTATTTTTATATGAAATGTGACATAGAGACACGAATTTTTTAATTAAGTTGAAAATGAAATTTCCTTTTTCATAACGGTGAAAAAGTAGTTTTTTGTTTCACACCGAATTCGTAATTTTATTCTTAATTACAAAATGACTATATAATTTATTATTATTTTGTTAATTTTTTTTTCTACATCCCTTAGGAATAGTAATAACTTTTATGAAAAGAAGGGAAAAGATATACTCATACTTGCTCATGTTTATACTCGTCGATAATATATACAAAAGAGAGTGTGTCTTGTTGATTAGAAATAGTTGATAAGTGGATGCTTCTATGATAGTTTTATATATTATATTACAATCGGTAGCCGAGTCGAACTTTAACTACGGTTTAAGTAGTACACATGCTGAAATGAACCTATTTTAGTTTTCTCCATCCTTAGTTGCATTTAAATAATTAAATAAGATTATTTTAGTCTCGATAAACTTATTAACTTCTACAAAATCTATAAAAATACTATTTAACATCTAATTAGAATCGCAAAACACTATTTTTAGACTATTGATTCTCAAACTACTACTTTACACCTAAATAAGCACCTACATCAACACCTAAGTACTTAACACATTCTAAATACTTGATAAGTCCTTTCAATTCTGTCAAATACAACATTAACATTTCATTTGAATCTTCAAAAATTATTTACGATCAATTTCAATTCCGATCATATACTTAGCTAAAATTAAAAATATAATAATTTCAGTTTTCCATCAGACATCCTTGAGAGCAGATATGACAACATTTTAAGACTTATAAGTATCAAAATACTTCTAATACGTCTAATATTCAAATATTCTATCTTAAAAATAGTTATATAAAGTAGAATTACTAGGAAAGTAATTAGTAAAGTAAAGTAAAGTAGAATTACTCATTACTAATGAATTTTTGCACACTTTTATTTTAGTTTATTTAGGACCAAACAGTAGTAACAACTCAAACGGGATTTTTTCCGGTAACTCGCTTTTAGAGGTGTTATGTAGAGGTTATTTTTCTATTGAAAATAAGTGATGTTTAAATACTTTAAATTCTAAATAGTATAATATGTTGGATTTAATGCATAGTTAAATTTCGATATGGGTAGAGCTAGATTTTGTTTTTTTTATTCGTTTCTATCCGAAGAAAGATTATTCGCATAAATAGTCTAATCAAACTTGTAAATTGATACCTATTATATATGCTTCATACTTCAATTTACAGCGCTATCGAGCAAAAGTCCGGACGAGTAGACAACATGCGTATTTTGAGGTTTTTTGTTTTATTAAGTTTTGTTCTGTGGGAGGAAGACAAGATTCTCGTAAGCCTGACATGCAGACCATTCTATGATTTGTTTGATTATAGCTTTGTTCTGATGGCGAAAGGCAAAAGTTGTGTAAGTGCTAACAATTTTTGTGTTTATGTATTTTAGTGTGCGTGGTTGTCATAGAGGCGGTTGGCAGAATGTGTAAGTCCATGACATACAGACAACATTTATGTTTAAGTTGGTTTTGAGTTTTTTTGTTTTTAACCAATAACCGCAAAGGTAGGAAAGATTCTTTAGATGTATGGGCTTAGATGTATGGTTTACGATCCCGTGTACCTTGTTAGTTGGGTGAAAACTGTTGACTGTTCGGAGAGGGTCGGGAGTGGTGAAGCGTTTTGCATCAGATCTTATTGATCCCTGATGGTTTACCATCTAGATCATCCATCCATGATTATTTGACTATGTTTGCGGGTTCTAAATTAGCTCAGGACCACAAAGTGTTACGCTCAAGTACTAAAACTGCCATAATTTTCAAAAAAATTTCTTTGTTAGAGCGTAACCTGTTGGAGGGTTCGTGGACGCAGACCAAGAGCGCAGACCAGTGGACGATAATTGGGAAATACATTGCCTGTCGTTCAGACCACTGTGACTAATGTTTTTGCTACACCTACACGAACCTCTTATTCTCAATACAGGGTATTTTGGTGATGTTTTAAGCTTTTCACGAAATGATGAGCAGGAAAATTCTGCCTTTGGCTTTCTAAGCTAAACCGCCTAGGCTTTCTGCCCATCCGTCGACTTCACCGAGGATGGTTTTCTCGTTTCCTCCTCAAGTTCTTTTCTAAAATTCGATTTTTAGTTGTTTTTTGTTTTGCTCTTTAAATTATTTTTGGGGTTAGCAATTTTTATTGCCTGGTCCGGTAGCTGGTCCTCTATAGCTTCGTCGGTAGAGCCTGAAAGGTCTATCTCAAAGTTTGGGTTCGAGCCACCCGATTCTCCTATCGGTGGTTTTTTAATGATTCTCAGAACAAATGTAGTCCATCAGACCAAACTCTTTCGTCCTGTCCTGTAATGTCCAAGATATTCCGTGTCAACCATACTTCAATTCCCCTTTTTATATATACATATAGCAATACACTATAGCGAAGTTCAAAAGTGAATATATAAATTTTCAAAAAACTTATCAACTCACTTTTTGTAAAATCACATCAATTTCTCCTATATGAAGTACATATGACACTTCCAGACAGTATTCTAATTCATTTACTTATTTTTCCATGCTTATGTGAAAATTAAAACAAAAACACGTTGTTTTGGCTTGTTAATTTAATAATTTTAATTTAGTTCATATAATTTTTGTGGCACACGACTTGGGCCACTCACAACTAGATGATATTTTGGAAATGCACGTCAATTTTGGGAACATTTTCAGCGTTAGAGCTAAGTCGCTCTCATGATTCGAACACTTTTTTATCATATACTTTTTATCACATGAATAAAAAAAATTGCTTCAACAGAAATAAATTAAAAGTACAAAACACTTAAAGTTGAAATTCTGGTAGTAGGTTGTGACATCCAACATCTTGTAGTGGAGAACTAGGTCCATTCGAAACACCAACGATTCAGTAGAGGCAGGCCGCACACCTAGCGAGGTTGATAACCCTGACCTAGCTTCAGTATGTGAGTTTGAGAAAGTGTACCTGCCAACCCCATCACAAATAAACAAAAAATTGTGCAGATCAAAAACAAAGAGAAAAGTGCTAAAAGGAGACTATGGCGACCCTCAACGACGAAGAAGCCGCGACCGTCACGAACAACCCATTATTAAATGATATTTTTGTAAAACATTTTATGATTAAAGGCCAAACGAATACCAGAATATATATATAATAATATAATATAAGAAAGTGACTCACCCCATTATTTTAACAGATCCAACTTCTCTCCACCTTCCTCATTTCTAGCCCATCCTCATATGCATCTCAACAGCCGAAAATAATTTGTGTTGGTTGCGTAAAGCTTGTACTGGTGGTTGTAGAACGGTAGTCCTAAAATACAACAAATCGTCATTGAAAAATTGATGTAGTTGCTGCGTCAACTGGAATGGTTATTGTTGAGCCAAAATCATAAAATAGCAATGATCAATAATCATGAATTGTTGGTAAATCGATGGAATTCTTGCGCCAAAAGATGTCAAGGCAATTGTTGAACCAAAATCATGAAATATATAGTCGGTAACAATCAGTCACCAGAATTATTGCGCCAGAAATAATCAATAATAATCAGCAACAATCACGAATTGATGCTAAATAGATGGGATTGTGGCGCCAAAAATGTCAAGGCGATTGTTGAATATTTACAGGATTCAGGTTAAATGAAATTTGTTCACAATTGTCACATCAAAAGCGGAATTTTTCGCTCTGTAATACACCAGTTTACACTCAGCCACGCAAACCACACAAAAAAAAGAAACACGCAAAAAAAACAGAGAGTGTGCTTAAGACCACACGGCAGAAGTGAAAACTTCATTGGCAATCACAATCAATTGATATCGTATTAGTAGTATTTGGATCGTATTAGTAGAATAAATGAGAAACAAGTCAGAACGATAAACCGCTAACTACACACACTAACCTCACAATGTAAGCCAAATAATTGTCAAAATAGCACTCATATGCCAATAGCAGGGACTGAAGTACGCGTGGTTGTCACACACATAGATCAACAAGTTTAAATTTTACAAATGTTTCTGCGGAAAGCTAAACAAATTCATTGGTATTAATGCGCATTGTTGCCGTTTGCAAATCACTATCGGCTAAGTGCCACCATTTTAATTATTTTATTTATCATGATTGCCATCCATGTTTAATCCTACATAAGCTATGCTTCTTTGTATAGAATTTTTGCGATTTCCGTCTCGTAATTTTGTGAGCTTTAAATCGATATAATCGATTTTATCAAGTATCAAGTTACAAGTATTAAGTCTTCACTTAATTTTAGAAACATGTATTACATACAATTCTAAGCCGACAACATATTTAGTGAAGATGATAAAATTCCAATACATATAGACTAAGAGCCTGCGACGGCCAGACCTTTGTTATTTTATAAAAGCTGAAAGTTTTTCTGCGCATACCCTCTACTCAGGTAGGAACGATTAGCGACATATGAAGTTTGGATCATGGTGGCTTTGGCAGGGAGCAGGTAACAAGGGGGTCTCCAAAGTTTCGTGAAAGTATAAAAAGTAATTTGTTTATATATTCTTCGGGATATTATTAGCAGTCACGTCACCTATTGCCAGACACTTACTATCGTGGCAACCCCATGCCAGACACTCTTAAATTTTATCATGAAATTTTCATGAAACTTTGGAGGCCCCTCTGTTACCTACTCCCTGCCAAAGCCACCATGATCCAAACTTCATATGTCGCTAATTGTTTCTGCCGGAGTAGGGGGTATGCGCAGAGAAACTTTCAGCTTTTATAAAATAACGAAGGTCTGGCTGTCGCGGGCTCTTAGTCTAATATAATTTTGATCTACAAATGTAATTGTTTCAGCTTTCAGGCTATACTATCTTTCTTACGTTATTTTATTTTTTTTATGTTCAACAAAAAACATTGATCAAAGCAAACTACCGTTTAAAACGATAGTTAAATAAAAAGCAAAAATTAAGCGTACACAACAACTTCATAATTGTCATGATGATTAATGCATTAATGCATAAAGGATAAACAGCTATACATACTTTCAATTTTATATACATATATTCAATATTTATTTAGCATGATGAGTCAAATGCAAATTGCAAAAGACAGTAGCAATATAACTTTAAAAAACTGCGTTATAGATCAATTTTTTAAAATTCGTATAAAAAAATGTTTATTATTTTATGAATTCATGAATAAAAAAAATAATTTTAATGGTATTTAATAAAAATAAAAAAAAACAATAAAAAAATATGTACCATACCAGGAGTTGAACTCACAACCTACAGCACATCAGTCGAGCACGATATCCACAACGCAATTTGAAACGTTAAGAATTGATAGATCGATAAATTGATATATGATAAAAATGCTGACGAATCTGTTAAATTTACTACCTACGGAAAAATCTGTGTGTGGTGCGCCAAAAAAAGTTTTCACTACAAAAATTCTGCATCCTTTCACCTGATTGCTGAATTAATTTTGTATATAATCTGCTAACTAGCGAGCACGATAGTTATAAAGTGGACAACAATCTATCCAGGAGTATTCTTTGTTTCAAGAAGTCACTAGACAATATGTCTTTAAGTACTAATGCGACTACTTTTCAACTAAATTTTTTTATATATGGGTAGTTCTACAAACATAGGAATTTTGGACGGCTCTGCTTATTTCGTATATCAATATGAAAAAAAAAATTTTGTTTCCACATGAAATTTGTAAACCTTAACTATGTCTAGCTGGTCACCCAAAATAAGCCCGTTTCGAAATATACGTCTTAGAAAAAAAATTATTCAAAACGTCAAATTATCAGTCCCCTGGCGTGTCCCACCTTGAAATTCAAAGCTGGTAAACTAAATAATCAATGATTCTAAGTGTGTAGAGACAAATTTACTCTGTAGTAATAATTTTGAATAATGGTGCTTTAATAATGTGTAAATAATCATAACATAACTCTATATTTCATATTAGATATATCCTATTAAAGTTTGTCACACCAATTTGTTATTATTCTCCTGCCCAATCAAAACACATTGAAAATATTGGAAATTCATATTTCTATCAAGTTATCGCTCGTCACAGGAATTAATTAAAGTTCAATAAATATAATATTGCAAGTGTTTTACTTATTCCGAGGTTTTATCATTCAAAACAGTCATCATTAGTAGGAAGATCGTGTGTTGTCCAGTAAATTATCAGTCTCCTGGCAAGCATTTTCGTAAAAAGTATTTTAATTACAGGTAATTTTGTAATTTTATACGTCGTGAATATGAATTGCCTTGGTATAGAATCCGTTTATTTTTTTGTTTTATACGTAATTATGTCATTTTTAAGCGAAATACTGATAAATTATCAGTCCCCTGTTCTCAGTCCCCTGGAAGATTTAAATGCGGGCAGACTTAGTTAAATGTTTATTTGAGATAATATTGAGACAATTTTGAGTTAATTTAGGATTAAGAAGGATATTTTTTAATTTTGACTCTTGTATTTTTGTGTTTTTTTTTTTTTTGTTTTTTTTTTTATTTTTTTTTTTTTGACTGGCCACATTCAAAAACGTTGAAAGAACGTCATCAACTTTAGCTAAAACTAGTTGCCAGAACTTATACGCAAAAAACATGTCGTGCCGTAATAAGCTCCATTTTCTTCCTTCGTGTGTAGAACTACCCATATAAGTAACTTGACTTCGGATTTTTGCTCTTTCCATGCAATTTCTTTCGCAAACGATGATTACTCTTTCAATAGGCGCGTTCCATTGAAAATCAAACTTACTCAAATTTGCTTTGATCTACTCTACCTCGAACAAAATGTGTAGTTGAAAAGCAGTTTATTATTCGACTTTATTTAAATCAGCTATAAAGTAAGATCTAAATATCAGCCCAAAATAAAAAATTTTGATAAAAATAAAATTGTATGGTTTCTTTTGAAAAATTTTCAAATTTTTGGCGTTCCATTGGTGATCTACTCAAAAGCTGCTTTGAGCAGCTATTTTGTTCCAAAGGAACGTATGTTTTGTTATCATCAACATGCATCAACATGGAGATTTCCACAAAAACTTACATCAATGCTACGAATATATTGAACTGTCCTGGTATATTCAACATAAATATTTTGACATGAAAAACCATCGTGAATTTTACTATTTTTCCCACCTAGCTTAAGCTTTCTCTTTAGTCATCAACCCTTATATTCTTTGAACGTTGAAAAAGAAAATGAGAAAAAAAAATTACATTTTCAAAGGAAATATGTTGGGATTTCATGTTTCTTGATATGTGACATGAACACATTATGTTATTATTATTATGATTATGATGTGACGCAACATAAAATAAAAACGGAACAATAATAATATTAACAAATCAAAAGAAGTTTCATGAAAATACGGAAAATATGAAAAATGGATATGACGCGTTAAAATTTTCACTATTATTATTTTTTTTTGTTCATTTGCTTCTATGTGAGAATTGGTGATGGGTGATTGCAAGCAGAAAAATCATTGTCATACTTGAGACCTTTGCTTATTTTGTTTTAAACTATGATGGAATTTGTTATAAGTGGTTTTTTGCTGTGTTGTTGCATGTCATCATTTTTATGGGGAATTTTTACTTAATTGAGTTTATGGATGAAAAATTAAGGTGATGTTTCGAGAATAAATTTGAAAAAACAACTACTAAAACATTGGGAAAAAAGTTTTTTTTGTTTGTAAAGTTTTTTTATATCTAAACAATTTCCGTAGATTAAGATATGACTGTTTGATGTTTTATTAGAACCACAGTTATCATTTTTCCCAGCTCGGGATGCCTGCTCTACGTTGTAAGTATTTAACGAAAACCTTAAAATTGTTCCATATTATATTCAATTTTTTTTTGTGTGCTTTAATTTAAAGATATTCGGTGAAACTTCAAACAACCAGGACAGTAATCCTATAAAATTGGCATATATTATTAAACATGGAGGCTGACTAAGATTTACTATTTATACAATACAAAATGTTGAAATATCAAGGACCAAAAATCATAACGTCAACGAACAACCTATAAATACACTCAAATTTGACACAACCTCCACTTCCATTATCAAGAAGAAAATTCCATGGAAAATGCTATAGTCGAACCGTAATAGTAAATTCTGTCTAACCAGTAGCAGGGACGGGACAGTGATTTTAATTTTAAAAAACTCATTTTTCATACTAATTGAGTTCAATTGAATAAATTATAGGCAATCTTCTAACGTATTCTAACTCAATCTTCTAACTTCTAATAAATGAACGCCACATCTGAAAAGAAGTTTTTCAATTTCTTGCTTGCTAATGGATTTTTCACAAAAGTTTTAAGTCACGAACTATTCGTACATCATTGTGTTTTTTCGTGTATGATCTACAATTCTCTAAAAAAAAATGGTTCATCTAACTAGAACATGTATGTATCGTACCTACTATGTGTCTCGCTTAAAAATTCTATTAAAATAATTTCGGTACAATATGAAAAAAAATTAAATTATTTTAATCTAACAAATGTCACCTATAAACAGAGCCATTACACGTTTAGTTTTAATTTCCAAATCATATTTAATTAATAAACAAAGCACAAGCAACAATATAAAAAACATATAATATATTAGAAAATCGTGATATGATTTGAATATATTTTAATTAATTTCATAATTTTAATTTTTTTGTTGAATTATTAATATGAACAGTAAAAATAAATGTCAACGTAGGTGCATTGACATAAGACATGCATACATGTTTTCACATCAACATATCGATGCGACTGTTATTGAATTTAAATTATTATTTGAAGAGTTTTTAGTGCATTATGTTAATGAATTAGTTTAATGTGAAAAAATTTTGGGTGGTAAAAGTAGTTTAATCCAGTAAAATTACAACAAATTCGAAGAGTTATTTAAATAGCTAGTTGGATTTGACAAGTTAATCTATGAGATGTTGAAGCAACATATAAGACAAAAATTGTTTGCTGCAACGGAAATACAAAATATAAATTTTAAAGATGTGATTTCTAAGTTTGCAGCTGTTAAAGCTAGCTGTTGTGCTCTTACAGAAGAGACCCCACTTGCTTGAATCAAAAAAGCCTTTTTTCACCCTTCCCCCCTTCCCTTCTGATAGCCTTCTGAAAAATGATAAACTCACTGTAACTGGTGCCATTACTCATAAAATTAATATCTTACCTGATAGTTCTCCAATTAAAATAAAACAGCACCGATCGCCTGAATCATCCAATTCTCATATCAATAAATAAGTAAGAGATGCTGCACGATAATATATTATTAACTGTACCTGGGTACCGTTATGCCAGGATACAATTAATTATCAATGCCATAAAAATAAAAAATATAATTTAGTTAGGGATTCCCAACTTGGTGTCAATCCATTATCGTATATCCAGCACAGCGCTAAAATAATTTCCTCCAATTTTCTATACGATTCCAGATTACAAGACAAATCAATTTAGCTTATTCGGTAATTAGTTGGTTCACAATCCGGCGTATTCAGCAATCAACAATTAAAATACATTAGGTACAACTAAGTTGCTTTTATTGATTGTATTCCTTTAATATGACCAAACACTACATTCGATTTTCAGTTCAATATATGTATCAGAATTGTGACCACAACACAACATATATAAAATTTTTTTTCTTATTATTTTTTTATTATTTTTTGATCGTTTACAAATTTGTTTTATTTTTCGTTTAATATTAAACTCAAAAATTTAACAGAATTTTAATCCGTTGTTTTCTGAAATAATATCAATCACGAACTAAAATTTTTTTTTTGCGTTATTCAACTAGCTGTTACGACTCGATATCAAGCAAAATTTTTATTATTTATTTGTCTTATTGAAAAAAAATATCGCGAACTGATTAAAAAAAAGTAATTATTTTGTGGAAAATAAATCACTGGCTGGCTAACAAATTTTATTGTTTCAATATAAAATGCGGACTATAAATAACATTTTAATATTCCCTAAGAGAAGGAGTAAAAGAGTTGATTGCATGGAACATACGCTCGTTATTCGTATTGTTATACACTATACATTTATAAAAAAAAACCCATTTACAAAGCCAAAGGTGGTTTCATTTACCACAAAGACATTTTATTGTTTGTCTGTTCATTCGTGAACAAAGAAAAATTCAAAAGTAAAAAAATTCAAAGAAAAATTAAAACGTATCCTTTCTTTTGTTTCGTTGTATCTAAGCAAGAAGATAATGAAGGAAAACAAACAAAATTCGAAACGTTTGTAAATAGAATGCAAGTATATAACAACTATTATAACCTTGATATTTTACAGTGTGTCCGAAGTTTAGGCATACTGATTCATTGTTAATAAAAATGTTAATGGAAAATGCAATGATGTCGTTACATAAATGAAAAATGGGAAAAGTGTGGGTTGATTAGGAAATTAGTCTTTACAAAGAACCAATTTCCCGTCAACCCACCTATACAGAACCTAAATTTCTTCTGGAGCTGATTGTAAATTTCTATAAACGATATCTGTTAGGCATCACATAATATGGCGGACTTAACCAATATAATCGAAAATTCTTAGAGTCCTTGAAGTTCTCCAACATTTGCTGTTCCAAAAAAATCTGTAGAGAGCGAAACAAAATGGCGAATTGTTGTAGACCACAGGAAGTTAAAGTAATAACTATAAACGACATATATCACTTATCAAACATTTTTTTGAAATTTTAGAACAGATTTAAAATTCCAAAAATTTTAGCTTCATTGATCTTAAAAATGGATACCATCAAGTTGGGATGGACAAAAAGGACAGAGAAAAGGCAACATTTAGTACCAATTTTGGGCAGTTCTACTTTAAAATTCATTCAATATTACAATACCCTGATTTTTTAAGAAATATTTACAAAAACTTCCGATGTATGTGATATGGCAATTGAATCCATTTTATCTCAGGATCACAATTCTGTCGATCTGCCAATTGCGTACTGAGTAAAGTGTGGGCTGTTAGTCAATTCCGTCCGTTTGCATTAGGTCGTTAGTTTAGGATTTTCACTGATAACATACCATTGATTTGGTGATCCAAAAACGATAATCCATCCTTCCGTTTGCTCTAATGGAAATTAAAACTTGATGAATACAATAGAAAATTTTATATAAACCAGGTAAGCTGAACCAAAATGCAGATGCTTTAAGCAGAGTGCAGTTATCAAAACCGTAATGCTCAACACGTCCATGTTCTCACTCGATATTGAAAATTAAAAATAATGTAAAATCCACTGGTTAAATTTTCACACCCATTGTTTTCTGATACAAATTATAATAGTAAACAAAATGATGTGTTGCATCATGCAAATAAAATTTCAAATTCAATTTCAAATCTTAATTAGACTAACCTATCTGATGGTTCTAACAAAACAAGAAGACTACCGGTAAACAAATTTTGACAAATTTGTTTGAAATTTGCATGATTGTGCATGTTACCATATAAGGTGCCAAATACACATCGTGCACATAATGTGCACCATACCGTGCATATGTATAACACACAAATAATAAAAAAAATGGAGAGCGAAAAGTAGTTTAACATTTTCTAAAAAGACTTGTTTCGATTAATTTTTATGAGATAATATGACATCCGTAAAAATAAATTAATGAATTTTATTTTATTTTTATGTAAAATGTGCACGGAAATTGTTTTGTGAAGGTAAATGAGAAAATTCCCAAAAAACAAACGGGAATTTTGAATAATTAATTTTAGTGATTCAAAAACATTATTATTTATTTATTTAATATTTTGTTTGTCCTTTTTTGATGTCAGTTACTAATATCTAAATTTATTTTTTTGTGCAGTGTGATATCATAGTTTTAAAATTTAAGTTTTCAAAGTGAATCGATCTTCAATAACTTCTAATCCAGGATTTCAATCGTATTGAATCTTGGTTTCTAAGGTTTTAGTACTGTTTCCACTTTCCGTTAAAATATATTTTTGCGGTGTTTATTTTTACTATAGCCTTCAGTTACAAATCGATTTCCATGAAACGTATGTTGAAGGTTTCAATTAATATGAGAAAGATTTTATTAGAATTTGGAGTACATTGAACAAAGAGTTGGTGCGTCCACCATACAACAGGTGATGTTTTTCACTAAGTTTTTAATATTTGTTAGGAGCATACATTATCAGCAATTTTGTACAGTAAATATAAAAAGCATTTGCATTAACTGTTTCAACGAAGAAGTAATAAATTTACATGAAGACGAAAGACATGATTAATATTTTTGTTAATAAATTTTAATATAATTTTTCGATTTTTTTAGCACTCCGACAACAACAGTTTATCCTGTTAAGCGAAGATTTTTGAAACAGCGCAATACAATAATAGTACTTTATTACTTTTCGTAATATGTTATAAATTTTCGCTCTCAAAATTATGTAAAAAAAGCTTAAAGCATCATCCTAACTCGAATAGTAAAAAGATAGAAACCCGCTTTGGCTTTATTTGAATCAAATTTACAATGTGATAAAAATTAGTTTTATATATTTATACTAGCAGGACCCGGCGTGCTTTGCTACGCTTATAAATA
This sequence comes from Diogma glabrata, assembly GCA_963693315.1. Classification (NCBI taxonomy): domain Eukaryota; kingdom Metazoa; phylum Arthropoda; class Insecta; order Diptera; family Cylindrotomidae; genus Diogma; species Diogma glabrata. The sequence continues at coordinate 20,766 of CAVNZG010001473.1, forward strand.
AAGTTTGTGCACAGACATTTTGTTGACGTAGTTCAAAAAGTAGTAATGAGAAATGATGGCGTAGTTTTTAATTTTTGTTTTTAAAAATATGAATGAAAAATAATCAGTACTTTAGCTCATCAGCTCGGATATATGAAAAATTGGCGATCAAATAAGTTTTCGAGTAAGCTATAAAAAAATTTAAATGACTTGTTGAATTAGTAGAGGTGTGTCATCACTCATCTCTATATAGAACATTATACAGAACAAAAATAGATTCACAAATGTTCACAGTGCTCATGCATTGTATTTGTACCCGACACGAAACACACAAAAACTGTTCTAAAGAAGTTTTTCTAAGAGAAAATGAAAAATGCTTTCAAATTGCAAAACTCAAGTGAATTACAATAACTACTTTGATCTTAATCACTCACAAAATCTCTTAAAATTTTATTTGTACACCAAATAGCGTAAAGGTTTGGTTTATTTAACATCGGTTGCATATTGCCGCTATCTCATAAGAAAGAAAACTCGAGAAAACTCGTAAAGATAACATTCAATTAACATTGTGTCATTTTTATTGCAAATTATTTATTTTAATATGGAACGAATTTTAAAATGTCGTTTTAATTCTATTTATTTATTCGAGTACTTGTGGGTACACTTTATTTTTTGTTTTTCCGTCTGGTGCGTACACGAATAAATCAGAAGGTTTTCCTAACGCGCCAGCCACATAAAGTTGTCCATGTCCATGTGAGAAGAACGGATTCTCCAAATCTAGTCCACATACTTGCAGTAATTGTCCGTGTGCTTTGTTGATGGTAATTGGAAAAGCGAGTTGCACTGGAAACTAAACGTTTGAATCTGTTGGGATCATTGAAATATGAGGCCTGTCTGTCGTAGCAGCACTACATCTTCCTCTTCGAATTTTCCACTCAAAATTGTAGCTTCTATGACATTGTTCATCATCTTTTTCCCCGAAGTTCAAAAAAGTTTGTGCAATTTCAAAATATGTGACATATTTGAAATTACAGTATGTGTCACAACAACACATATAAACCATATAGGCAGTGGCGAAGCGTCGGTATAGACACACTAGACAGTGTCTACCCAAACATAATATAAATATGAAACTTTATTTTCATATTGTTCGCATAATGTCGCCTTAATACTATTTTTTCAAACGTTCTAAGAAAATCATTAAGTTTTAATACAATAATTAGAACAAAAACAACTTAGCTATGCTCCCGAAACTTTAATACAAACGTTTCCCAGTTTCATGTACAAACAAACAAAAATGTTTTTCTCACTGCAGTAGACGTTTCAAATTATGACTACCAAAATAAGCAATAGCAACAACAACAAATTTTCAGCTTTTGTTCCTTCTTGGATAGACAGTTTTGTTTCTGTCTATTTTTGTTTCCAAATTTGTTGAGAAACATCAGTAGACGTTTCAAATTATGACTACCAAAATAAGCGATAGCAACAACAACAAATTTTCAACTTTTGTTCCTTCTTGGATAGACAGTTTTGTTTATGTCTATTTCTGTTTATATATTTTGTTTCCAAATTTTTTGAGAAACATATTATGGGAAGCATTTTTGACAAAAATTGTAATTATTAGTTAGATGTTTCTTGAGCAATTTTTTGTGTTTGTGTGATTGTGAATTCGATTCTACGACTTCTGAATAACAGGAACAGTTGGAAAATAAATTTGAATCTTTGATTTTGGATTAATTTTTGGAATATTTTTAGAATTTAGAAAAAAGTTTCAATCTTTGATTATGTTATAATTTTTGCAATATTTTTGGCATTTTGGGAAAAGTTTGAATTTTTAATTTTGTTATAATTATTGCAATATTTTAAGAGTTCTAGGAAAAGTTTGAATTTTTGATTTTGTTATAGTTCTTGCATTAATTTTGGAATTTTGAAAATAGTTTCAACTTTTGATTTTTTAATAATGTTTAGAAAATTTTTGGAATGTTGAAAAAGTTTAAATTTTGGATTTTATTATAATTTTTGGAATATTTTTAGAATTTTGAAAAAGTTTATTTATACTATTACCATAGAGAAACATATATAGAGAGACGTAACCTCTATTCACACAAATTGTATATAGAATACTGATAATACAAATAAAAGTACAACCAGAGATGAAAGGTTAAGCAATATACAAATTTTACAAATTATACATTGCATTCTTTCTGTCTTATATGAAACAATAAACACAGCAAATCAAAATAAAAAAATGAGAATTTATATTTGAAAGAGAAATATTTCTTTTGCTTTATTTTCTATTTTACTTTTACTTAAATACGAAAAAATACGATAATTATAAAATAGAAAATAAAAAAAAAGTACTCGTATGTATGAGTGTTTAAATATATAAGGTGCGTTCGATTTGACTGAAACAACTGAAAAAACAACAACAATTGCATTTAATTTTTCAGTTGCTTCAGTTGTTTCAGTCAAATCGAACACGGCTATAATTTAAGGATTGTTTTGGGATGATAATTTTTTATATTTAACAAATATAATTTCATTCATTGATAATTTTTTGTTTTTGTATATTTTCTATTTTACTTTTGCTTAAATACGAAAAAATACGATAATTATAAAATAGAAAAAGTACTCGTATGTATGAGTGTTTAAATATATAATTTAAGGATTGTGTTGTGATGATAATTTTTTGTTTTTGTATATTGAAGAAGCAAATGATTGAATTTGTTATTTGGGTTTCGAATTGTTTGTTTTGTTGTCAAGATTTTTTATTTATTTTTTCATCTCTTTTTAAATGGATTTGAACTATATTACGTTTTTATTGTCCTAGGTCGATGACTTTAGATTTTAGAATATATCAATTTAGTTTGGTCAGAGTTTGATTTAAATTGATTCATTTGGTCGTGTTTGATATAATTACTTCGGTCTGAAAGATCTGAGATTACATTCATGAGCTCAAAGTGAAATTTTTACCCATGCTTTTTTGGCATTTCTCAACGTTTTAGGACCTACTGATTCTAAAAAAGCGACAAACAAAAATGTATTTCTGTCTGTCGGCCGGCCGTCCGCCGTCCGTCCGTCACAACCTACGAAATCTAGAAAACCGCTGAACGGATTTGAAATTTTTTTTTCTAAAAATAGGATTACTCAATAGAAAGAGCCGAAAGGACGATGTGTTCGATAGCTGTACCGGAAGCGTGTCAAAAAATCGTCAAGTGTGTCAAAACAAGGAAATTTGCATATTTTTTGCTTAAAAAACGTTCATTTTAAGTGATTACGAGTAGGAACATTGAATTTGGAGAAATCATGATGGTCGGGATTAGTATGGGAGACCAAAATCTAGATTTTTGCATTATAAGTTTGTCAAAAAAATGTTGTCAAGTGTGTAAAAAGAAAGATTTTTATTTATTTTTTTACTCAATTTTTTGGAAAAAAATAAAATTAATAATATGTATGCATGAAAATATATTATTATTATAGAGAATTATGACATTATAAGATTGTCAAAAAAATAATGTCAAGCGTGTCAAAAATGATTTCATTGATTTTTTTAGCCAATTTTAATAATGTTAATATATGTTAATAATGCGCGATATGGAATTTTTAAATTGTCTGTCATTTTTTATTATAATTATTTAAATAAACGAAATCTTTTTTCACCAATGTGGAACTTTCTTCATTCTGCTTCTCAACATGATTATAATTGAAGGATTTGCATTCTCAAGTTGTTTCTGAAGTGACGATATCTTACAAACTTCACTACTTAGACTTTCTTCATCCTTACTTTCAATAGTAATTTCTTCAGTGACTTCTTCAGAGTCATCATAATCACAGGTTGATGTATTCTTCTAAAAATTTCTACCGCCAATGCAATAGAGGCACCATTTGTAACATAATGAAAATATTTATTGGAATGTGCCATATTGCCTGTTTGTAAAAAGATCAACATAGTCATAGGGAATTTATCACGACGTTCATCCATTCGACTTTTTATCTGTTTAATTAACTTTTTTGAAAAATTCGTTCCACATTCTTCTAACTTTTTGAAAACAACTTTGTAAACCCCTCCAGCAGTCAAAAGCGTCCCTGAATTTTCGCTTAATTCTTTTACAGCTTTTTCCAGTGGAAATAAGAGATCTAACAACTCTCTTTTTTTATACCATAAAGTTTTAAAATACTTTTCGTTACAGTAGAGAAATTTTTATGCATGACAAAGCCATTACTTCGGACATATCTATGATTCCACTATAGCATTCATTGAAAACTCATCTTCTGTCACACATCGAGACAAAATTTCATACGTTTCATTTTAAGAATTTTAAAATTCCACCCTCATCGGAATCACTTTTAAGTTTTTTTGATGCAGATGGTTCATGAATTTTATCGATTTAAGTTAAAGTTGAAGCTGAATTTATGATTATTTTATGAACTTTTAAATGATTTATCCTTTACATCCAATTTGTTTACTGCAATGCATAACAGAAAGCAACATCTCTTTTTTTAATTTTTTTTAAATGATTCCAAACTTCAGAGCGTTTTGACGATGTATAGCCAGTGCTTTTAAAAATTTTAAATCTGTTTGTTGTTAAATAAATTTACTAATATAGTTATAATTTACTGTATTTATGAAGCAGATGCAAAATATATAAATTATTAAAATATTAAAAAATATTAAAAAGAATTCTCTGCTCTAATAATCTTTAAAAAACTAGCGCACTTCAGATTTTATTGGCGGGCTGCATGTATTTAAAACATTAGTTTTTTTTAATCAATATCAAATAAATATTTGTAACAACCCTTTACACTGCAGATTCACGAAGTGTGTCATAAAATATTCAAAGATTACAGTTTTCATAACATTGAAGTTGTAAATAAATTTTTAACTTACTGTCACTTCACTGCACTAATAAACTTTGCAACGCAGTTTAAATATTTATTTTTAACTTTGAAATGCAATTTGATTATTTTCTTTACAAAATAGAGGTTTTTTTAATATCCGGATAATTATAAAAAAGTATCCGGATAGTCGAATATTGAAAATTGGGTCGAATAATCCGGATAGTTCGATATCCGGATTAGAAACCTTACTTGACATCTCGTTTATTTCAGCATTTCTCATAAATATGTCTTTGCATAACTGACGGCATGAATTAATTGAACAAATCTTTTATTTAATCCAATTAAAAATTAATTTCGCTCAACCATTATATTTTGTTCACAAAAAATAATTTATTTTGAAAATAATAAATAAAGGATTTTTTATAATAATTCTATTAAATGAAACAAACAATGAAAATTTTATGCATTGACGTTTGATATTTAGTGAGTCGCCTACTTACTATAAGATTTTTTAACACTTACATCGCACATAAATTGCATATAGAATCGCAAAAAATGTTAAAATGATAAAAATTTGGAGATAAAATCGAAATAAAGAAATTTTTAACACTTCACCACTTCACAGTCACAGAATTTGGCTGCAGGTGTTATAAATATATCACAAACAACGATCTACTGTATCGCTTTGATATGATTAAACATTAATTTTAAGGTAAATGTATTTTTGAGCCATATAAAGTAAAAAAGTTTTTAGAACACATAACCGCATAACTACTTTAAACCCAATTTGTTTAAAGTTATCATAAGACAAATTATTGGAAAATAATATTTTTAAATTTCATAATCTAAATCATAATCATAATCATGTATTCAAATTTAAAACATTAAATTGATACAAATTTTCATACATAGATTTTGAAATTTAAAAATATTTTTATCCTACACAACCAAATCAAATTAAATCAATTTCTGACCAAAAAAAATTTGCTAAAGTAACAACCTAAACATATGGTTAAAGTGCATTTGAAAGATGAAAAATAAATCAAATATCTATCTATGTAGCCAACAACAACAACGCGTAACCCAAATTCTTCAAAAACTGAAAAATTATTTTGACCATTTTTAACTTACAAAAACAAACCAAAATTATCAATGAATTCTAAAAACCTGTATATATTTATATAAACATGTCAAAGGAAACACTAATCCATGCGAGTTTTTTTTTTATTATTAATTGTATTTTATCATCGTATTTTTTGTTGTCTCATTAGTAAAATAGAATATAAAGCAAAAGAAATTTCAAATACATATAAATGTTTCTCTTTTTTTATTTTGATTTGTTAAAGTATAAGTACTTTTTATCTCTGTTTAGAAATTTATTTCAAAACTAACACGAAACATCAATACGTTGCCGGAAAATTATAACAGATCAAAAATTAACATAATTTAGTGAAAAGATGATACACTCAGCAAACTACTCAAAATCATCTCCATTTAGCGTTTCGAGAAAATATTACAAAATCACAAATTCATATTTCTTTCAAATTCCAAAAATATTGTAAAACTTAAATAAAATCAAACCTTTTCAAAATTCCAAAAATATTCCAAAAATATTCCAAAAATTAGAATAAAATCAAATACTTAAACTTTTTTAAATTCCATTAATATTCCAAAAATTCTTAAAAATCCAAACTTTTTCCAAAATTCTAAAAATATTGCAAAAATTATAACAAAATCAAAAATTGAAAAATGCCAAAAACATTCCAAAAATTAGAATAAAATCAAATATTTAAACTTTTTCTAAATTCTAATAAAATTCCAAAAATTTTTAAGAATTCAAAGTTTTTCCAAAATTCTAAAAATATAGTAAAAATTATTACAAAATCAAAAATACAAACTTTTATCAAAATTCCAAAACTATTTCAAAAACTATAACCAATTCAATAAAACCAATTCATAAAAACAGATAAATTTTTTTTTCCAAAAAATTGGCTAAAAAAATCAATGAAATCATTTTTGACACGCTTGACATTATTTTTTTGACAATCTTATAATGTCATAATTCTCTATAATAATAATATATTTTCATGCATACATATTGTTACGTTTTTCCAAACTTCCTTCGAATTTGCCTACTCACAATTCGATAAACGCAATTCCCAATCTCTTCCTGAGTTCGATCACTGATTAGTAAGCACAAACACCAGGTTTTATTAAGTATTCAACACCTTAATTGTTTCACAACAACAGGAAAACAATACAGCAAACAATATTCTTGACTAGAATATTCTTCCAACAGCTTCAGAAACTCCAACGGTTTATTGTAGAAATTTCCAGTAACTCAACGTTCAAAATAATACACAAATTATTTCTATTTAATAACACTTATAACTTTATTTACAAAAACTTTACACAAAAACTAATTTAAAGATCACTTTTATAATTTTTAACTTCACAATCGCAGGTTTAAAATAAACTAATTTTACATTTAATTTCACTTTACTGTCGCAGGTCTAAAATAACACTAATTCATTCACTTTCTGTTGTGTTTTGTTGATTTTATTTTCCTGGAAGTGACCGTAATCGTTTAGATCTTTCTGTAATCGTCTAGATTTTTCTGCAATCGTAACAATACCCTCCACTTAAGCCTGTTCGTCCCGAACAGGATCTAGCTCTCCTTTGTATAAGGCCAATCTTTCCAAATGTACTACTTTCGCTTTGCCTCGATGGCCTTTCTTAATTCTATAAACTACGTCATTCAACTTCGTTATAATGTTGTAAGGTCCTTCCCATGCAGCTTGCAGTTTTGGTGATAACCCTCGTTTTCGTTGTGGGTTGTGTAGCCATACTAATTGTCCTTCTTCAAAACCTTTATTATTAGATCGTATATCATATCGGGCTTTCATTCTATCACTAGTCAGTTGTATCTTCTGCCGAACAAGCTTGTGAATATCCTCAAGGTTCTCCCGGATTCGGTTGACGTATTCTTGCGCAGACAATGATGTTGATGGTACCGCTCCATCCATTGCGATCCTTTCAAATGGAGCACCTACATTGTATTGCTTCATTTTTCCATGACTTCTTCGTACGGGTCCTTTCACCGCCGCACATTTATCGCATTTTTGACACCACTCCACAATTGATTGCCGAGTCCCTGACCAGTAAAACCGTTGTCGTATTTTTGCAAGAGTCTTATTGATCCCAAGGTGACCTCCACTCGTTCCTTCGTGATACTCCTTCAGTACTGCTTCTATTTTCCCTTTTGGTACCACTGTAAGGGATTGCTTTATCTTGCCATCTGAGCTTTCCCATATTCTCTTTAGGCATCCATTCTCTAACTGGAGACTGTCCCATTGCGCCCAGTACGCCTTCAAAGTTGGAGTTTTATCAGAAATTTCTCCCCATACTGGTTTGCAACCCTTTTCCTTGAACTCGATGATGGGTGCAATATCCGGATCTTCTAATTGATCTTTTCTTATGGCTTCAGCTGTCCATTCATCGTCAGGTAGCACTTGTAGTAATCGTACATCGATGATGTTCTCCTTATTTTCTTGACGACTGCAATGCTTGCATTCAACTTCACAGGGTCGTCTCGATAATGCATCAGCGTTCCCATGTGCAGTACCCTTTCGATGTTCAATGTCCAAATCGTACGCCTGCAACCGTTCGATCCAACGTGCTACTTGTCCCTCTGGATTTTTAAACTGGAGTAACCACCTTAACGCACCATGGTCAGTTCTGAGATGAAATTTCTGACCATACAAGTATTTATGAAAATGTTTGACGCATTCCATAATGGCCAATAACTCCTTCCGGGTAACACAATAATTTCGCTCCGGCTTTGATAACATTTTCGAGAAATAAGCTATCACCTTTTCCTGACCATCTATTTTCTGCGACAATACTCCTCCTATACCTTCATTACTGGCATCAGTATCCAAAATAAACTGAACATTTGGTATAGGATAGGATAGAATTGGAGCCGTACACAATCTCCTTCGGAGCTCCACAAATGCTTGTTCCTGAGGTTCATTCCATTCAAATGCTTTATCTTTTCTTGTTAACTCATGCAGACTTTTGGCAACGTTGGCGAATCCTGGCACAAACCGTCTGTAATATGTGCACAATCCAAGGAAGCTTCGTAGTTCATGTAGATTCTTCGGTCTTGGCCAGTTCATAACTGCTGCAATCTTGTCGGAATCTGTATGAATTCCCATTGCCGTAACCTTGTGTCCCAAATATTTTACTTCTTCCTTGAAAAGTGAACACTTTTTGGGACTTAATTTTAAACCAGCTGCTTGCAACCTTTCCAGTACCTCCGCCAAGTTCTTCAAGTGGTCATCAAAGTCTTTACCCATGACGATGATGTCATCCAAATATACAAGGCATGTTTTCCAGTGCAAACCTTTAAGTACCCGTTCCATTAATCTCTCGAAAGTTGCGGGAGCGTTGCATAACCCAAATGGCATGACATTAAATTGCCATAGTCCATTACCTACACTGAACGCCGTTTTCTCCCGATCTTCCTCTGCAACTTCCACCTGCCAGTAACCACTCTGCAGATCCAGTGTTGAAAACAATCTTGAACCCGATAATGTATCTAGTGTATCATCAATCCTAGGCAATGGGTAGCTATCCTTCTTAGTAACTATGTTTAGTTTCCTGTAGTCAACACAAAATCTCAAGCTCCCATCTTTCTTGCCAACTAACACCACAGGTGAGCTCCAGGGACTGTCTGAAAGCTCAATTACACCAGCTTCTTTCATATCTCTTACCATTTTATCAGCTTCCTCTCTTTTAGCTAATGGTAATCTCCTTGGTGCCTGGCGTATCGGCTTTTCTGCTCCGGTGTCAATACGATGTTTTACCATATTGGTTCTGCCATTCCCTTCAGGTGTACTACAGAATACAGACTTGTGCCGCTCCAACAATTGACGTGCTGCTTTCTTCTGCTCTTCTGAAAGTCCTTCTGTCCATTTCTGCACAAGTTGTTCCATTTCTGCTTTTTGTTGTTTTGTGTTGACCGAGCTATTGATGTTTTTCTGCTCGCACTTTATTATTTTAGCTACCTCTTCACATTGTCCTATGATTGATCCTTTTTTCATTGTTTTCTGCGTATCTGACAGATTTAAAACTCTTACTGGTATTTTGTAATCAGCATCCGATCTAACTAAAGTTTTCCCTATAACGACTTCTTTAAAATTTTGATGTTCTTTGTTGGCTTCTACAACCCACAACCTGGGTGACCCAGAACCTCCTTCCAATTTTCCCCAAATGATTGTTTCTGATTGGGGTGGCAGCTTTTCCCTGTGATCTAATATTATTCGACGAACACAATTCGAATCTTCACCATTAAATTGGAGTGGCAACTCAACATTTCCGTAAGTGAGTACTCCTTTGCCAGCATCAATAACGAATCCATTTGGCCTCATGAAGTCCATGCCTAGGATGACTTCATCCACAATGTCAGCTACCACCACTTCATGTTGAAAGTGAGTATTCCCTATTTCAAAGTTGACCACTTTCTTTCCTTTAATACTTGCACTTTCGCCAGTAGCTGTCTGCATCCGTTATCTCCCTGCTGGTTTTAGTTTCCCTTTCACAATATCAGTGCGGACAATTGTATTTATTGCTCCCGTATCTAACGTGATGACACAACTTTTTCCATCAATATTAGCCCTAACAGTAAGGCTGTCACCTCCCCTTGTCAATCTCGAAACATGGATGAAGGTTATGGGGCAATCGGTTGTGGGAGCCAGCTTACGCCCCTTTAGGCTGACTCGTTGTAGTTTAACTGATGCGGTGCTGCTCTATCGTCTTCCCTAGCTTGCTGCACCCGTTCTTCTGCTTGACGTCGCTGCATAGGCGATGCTGATCTTGCTCGTTTCCTTCTAACATCTCGACATTCTCTCGAAATATGGCCCAACTTGCCACATAACCAGCATCGAATTCTATCACTTCGTATACTCTCTCGTGGTCTTGACTTGTAGTTGTTTTCATCAGCCAACTCCACCCGGCGTATTTTAATTGATGGTTTAATAATTGCTTGCGCAGTTTCATTCGTTAAGGCATAAGCAATAGTTTCTGCGAATGTTGCTTTTGGCGACAACATTACTGCTTTTCGTGTTTCTGGATCACGAATACCATCAGTAAACGCCTCGATCTTCATTTTCTCCATAAAATTCGGTGGAGTATTCGAGTGTGCCAAATGTACAAGGCGTTCTACTGCCGAAGAATAGTCCTGAATGCTTTCTCCATTCCGTTGCAAGCGACCCTTTAACTCGATCCGGTATAGCTCCTTTTTGTGGTCGCTGCCATATTTTCGTTCCAACGCATTCATCACTTCAGCATAACTTTTGCGATCGTTTTCTGGAACTGCCTGTAATGGTTCAGCTGCTTCCCCTTTAAGTGCAACTATCAATGCAGCAAGACGATTTTCGGCGTTCCAAACATTTTGATCTGCTGCGGTCTCGAACTGGAACTTGAAGATGCCGAAAGATGTGGTACCGTCATACGATGGTGGTTTCAATTTAATATTTGCTATCTGTTGTACCACCTGTGAAGTAACTTTAGCTGTTTCAACATCCTGCAACCTCTTCTCAAAATCGTCAACTTTAGTTACAACTTTATGCAAGTCACGCTCAAATTCTTCAATTTCGTTTTGAATTTTCTCGACTTTTACATCAAATGCCGTTGACATTTGTAGAAGCTTCTCGTCTAAGTGTTGATTTATGCTAATATTCAACTCATTTATTTGCTGGTTCATCTCATCTTTATTTGCAGCAAGTGTTGCAGTAATCTCTTCTTTGGTAGCAGCCATTTGTTGATTGATGTTGCAGCTGATTTCTTTCTTAGTAGTAGCCATTTGTTGATTGATGTTGCAGCTGATCTCTTCCTTATTTGCAGCCATATTATTGTTGACTTTCTCCAACTGTTGATTCATGTTGGCATTTACGGCATCCAGTTGCTGATTCATTTCTTGTTTATTGGCAACCATATTAGCGTTTACGGCAGCCAATTGCTGATTCTGTTGACTGATGTTCAAACTCATCTGTTGCATCATAGTCATTAACTGTGTAAAATCACAATTTCCAGATGGCAATGAAACTTTTCTCCTCATCAGCTGCCACTAGATCATTATTTGTACTAATCACTCCAAACTGGTAACTTTCCACAACTACTCCACTAACTTCCATAGCTTCTCGAAGCCGTATCGTTAATTCAGTTTTGAAGCCGGTTGTTGACAATCCACGTTGTTCTAGTTCTTTCTTTAACTCAAGAACCTTCAAATCACTTAATAAAACCATTATTAACAGCTAACTAATCTGCCGATGTCACCAATGTTACGTTTTTCCAAACTTCCTTCGAATTTGCCTACTCACAATTCGATAAACGCAATTCCCAATCTCTTCCTGAGTTCGATCACTGATTAGTAAGCACAAACACCAGGTTTTATTAAGTATTCAACACCTTAATTGTTTCACAACAACAGGAAAACAATACAGCAAACAATATTCTTGACTAGAATATTCTTCCAACAGCTTCAGAAACTCCAACGGTTTATTGTAGAAATTTCCAGTAACTCAACGTTCAAAATAATACACAAATTATTTCTATTTAATAACACTTATAACTTTATTTACAAAAACTTTACACAAAAACTAATTTAAAGATCACTTTTATAATTTTTAACTTCACAATCGCAGGTTTAAAATAAACTAATTTTACATTTAATTTCACTTTACTGTCGCAGGTCTAAAATAACACTAATTCATTCACTTTCTGTTGTGTTTTGTTGATTTTATTTTCCTGGAAGTGACCGTAATCGTTTAGATCTTTCTGTAATCGTCTAGATTTTTCTGCAATCGTAGCAATATTATTAATTTTATTTTTTTCCAAAAAATTGAGTAAAAAAATAAATAAAAATCTTTCTTTTTACACACTTGACAACATTTTTTTGACAAACTTATAATGCAAAAATCTAGATTTTGGTCTCCCATACCAATCCCGACCATCATGATTTCTCCAAATTCAATGTTCCTACTCGTAATCACTTAAAATGAACGTTTTTTAAGCAAAAAATATGCAAATTTCCTTGTTTTGACACACTTGACGATTTTTTGACACGCTTCCGGTACAGCTATCGAACACATCGTCCTTTCGGCTCTTTCTATTGAGTAATCCTATTTTTAGAAAAAAAAATTTCAAATCCGTTCAGCGGTTTTCTAGATTTCGTAGGTTGTGACGGACGGACGGCGGACGGCCGGCCGACAGACAGAAATACATTTTTGTTTGTCGCTTTTTTAGAATCAGTAGGTCCTAAAACGTTGAGAAATGCCAAAAAAGCATGGGTAAAAATTTCACTTTGAGCTCATGAATGTAATCTCAGATCTTTCAGACCGAAGTAATTATATCAAACACGACCAAATGAATCAATTTAAATCAAACTCTGACCAAACTAAATTGATATATTCTAAAATCTAAAGTCATCGACCCAGGACAATAAAAACGTAATATAGTTCAAATCCATTTAAAAAGAGATGAAAAAATAAATAAAAAATCTTGACAACAAAACAAACAATTCGAAACCCAAATAACAAATTCAATCATTTGCTTCTTCAATATACAAAAACAAAAAATTATCATCACAACACAATCCTTAAATTATATATTTAAACACTCATACATACGAGTACTTTTTCTATTTTATAATTATCGTATTTTTTCGTATTTAAGCAAAAGTAAAATAGAAAATATACAAAAACAAAAAATTATCAATGAATGAAATTATATTTGTTAAATATAAAAAATTATCATCCCAAAACAATCCTTAAATTATAGCCGTGTTCGATTTGACTGAAACAACTGAAGCAACTGAAAAATTAAATGCAATTGTTGTTGTTTTTTCAGTTGTTTCAGTCAAATCGAACGCACCTTATATATTTAAACACTCATACATACGAGTACTTTTTTTTTATTTTCTATTTTATAATTATCGTATTTTTTCGTATTTAAGTAAAAGTAAAATAGAAAATAAAGCAAAAGAAATATTTCTCTTTCAAATATAAATTCTCATTTTTTTATTTTGATTTGCTTTGTTTATTGTTTCATATAAGACAGAAAGAATGCAATGTATAATTTGTAAAATTTGTATATTGCTTAACCTTTCATCTCTGGTTGTACTTTTATTTGTATTATCAGTATTCTATATACAATTTGTGTGAATAGAGGTTACGTCTCTCTATATATGTTTCTCTATGCTATTACAAAGAATTTTATGTTTAATAATATAATTAATATTAATATTATAATATTCATCGCTCCCTAAAACTTAAAACAATGTTTTTGTTAATCTACAATATCCTTTATCTTTAGTAGAAAATATTTTTATTTCAAAATTTTTAAAATTTTTAATTTTGATTTAAATTGAACAATCTTTTTTTAATTATTTTGCTTGCCGCGAATAAAAAATATAGTATATGATGCACGGACGTAAGTCATTTTAAATGTGGGTGCAAATTTCGGTTGGCGCTTCGACTCACAAACTCCACATACGTCCAAAAACCTTAGCTTTCTGTCCTCTCATCTTAATGTACTATAATTACAGTTCTACTGGCAAATTAATAAAACTTTTGAATATGTCTACCCTAGTTTCAGAAGCACGCTTCGCCACTGCATATAGGCTCTACAACATAATGCTTTTTAAGACGTTGATGGACGCAAATTTCTTTTTTTTATATTCTTCTTAAAGAATGAAAAACTTAATAATAAATCCTTTCACATAATAATGTACGATGAAGGGCAATATTTCATGATAGGATGGAGGAAATAAAAACAATATACTGTTTTTTTTTTCAAATTTGCTTTGCTAATTTCAAAGCTAAAATTAGGTTCCCTAATTATCCTAGTGCTAGAAGCATTTACCTAGATCATATAACGCATTGTTTACCTCAAGCCAGCATGTATAGTAATTATATGGAAGCTCTTTTATTCGAGCAAGCAAAAAGTTCATTCTTTTAAAAAATAAAAAAATTACGTCCATCAACACCTTAGAAAGCATGTGTTGTTGTGACACACATCGTAATTCCTACTACCCAACACATTTTATTTTAAAAAATATTGCGACGCTGATGCATAGGCTGATTTCACCACAGCTCTGGAAACATAGTGTTCTGGATATATAATGAGCTAATATCTATCAAATACTTTAATTAAAAGCTAACCAATATTATGGACTTCGTAGTTCGAATAATAAAAATATTAAAGCAAGCAGTAGTATCCCAACAAACATAAATTCTGTTGTACGAGAAAAAGTAAAAAAAAATTTTATCGGAAGTGACAAACCGGAAGTTAGGATGCAGAACTGTTGTAAACCGTACTAAATGTGTATGTACCAAATTCCATCCCATTCAATTATCAGGTACAGAAGTTATTGAGCTTCCAAAATAACAGGTGCTTGGAGGACCCCCTACCACTTTGCTCACTATCGCTAAAAAAACTAATCAGTTCCTTGCCATACATATTCGCATCTTTTTGCAAAGTGTAATCAAAATTACTTAACGAACGAATGTTGTAGGCATCCAACAAACATTGAAACAATAAACAGGTGTTAGGGAGGACCCCACCACTTATCCCAATATTGTCCAAAATCTAATCAATTCTTTGTCATTAAAGACTTCATCTTTTCCAAAGTGGCATTAAAATTGATTAATGAATGAAATCTGTATGCTCCCAACAAACTTTCAAAACAAAGTGTGAAAAGTCAGCAGTTGTATGGTAGACCCCCCGCCACTTTGATGAATGTGTTTCAAAAGATGATAACTATCTTCTTACACTAATTGGAACCTTTTCCATATGTTTTATCATAATCACTTCATTATTGTAGGCTGTAGTATGCATTTAGGCACTGAAAACACTGCCAACAATTTACAAAAAAAAATTTTACCGGAAGTGAAAAACCGGAAGTTGGGATGCAGAATTGTTGTGAACCGTACCAAATGCTCATGTACCAAGTTTCATCCAATTCGATTATCAGGTACAGATGTTATTGAGCTATTAAAAAAAACAGGTGTATGGGACACCCGCCACCACTTTGTTCACTATCGCTCAAAAACTAATCAGTTCCTTGCCATACATGTTTGCATCTTTTTTCAAAGTGTCATCAAAATTCGTTCACGAACGAATGTTGTGTGCTCCCAACAAACATTGAAATAGTGTGATACAGTAAACAGGAGGGGACAGTGTTCGGGAGGACCCCCACCACTTATTCCAATATTATCCAGAAACTAATCAGTTCTTTGTTACTTAAGTTTTCATCTTTTTTCAAAGTGTCATTAAAATAAATTAATGATTGAAATCTGTATGCTCCCTACAAACTTAAAAAACAAAGTGTGGAAAGTCAGTTATATGGTAGACCCCCCACCACTTTGGTCAATGTGTCCAAAACGATGATAATTATCTTCTCACACTAATTGGAGCCCTTTTCATAAGTTTCATCATAATCACTTCATTATTGTAGGCTGTAGTGTGCATAAAGACACTGAAAAAACTTCAAAAAATTACAAAAAAATTTGTTTAACGGAAGTGAAAAACCAGAAGTTGGGATGCAGAACTATTGTGAACCTACCGCATACTCATGTACCAAGTTTCATCCAATTCACTTATCAGGTACAGATGTTATAGAGCATTCAAAAAAACAGGTGCTCCAGGAACCCCACACCATTTTGTTCACTATCGCTCAAAAACTAATCAGTTCCTTGTCATACATGTTTGCATCTTTTTCCAAAGTGTTATCAAAATTCATTCACGAATGAATGTTTTATGCTCCCAACAAACATAAAAACTTTGGGTAAAAACCACCTGTTGTATGGTGAACCCCCAAACCCTTTATCCAATGTGCTCCAAAAGCTAACAAAATCTTTCTCATGTTACTTGAAAGCTTTTACCAACGTTTCATGAAAATCGATCGGTAATTGTAGGCTACAGTAGGGATAAACACCTGAAAAAAAACTTTTTAACTGGAAGTGACAAATCGGAAGTTGGTATGCAGAAATATTGGAAACAGTACTAAAACTTTATATACTAAGTTTCAATAATATCATAGTCCGGGTTCAGAAGTTATTCAAAATTTAAACTTAGAGGTGTTCGGGAGACCCCCGCCATTTTGTCCAAATTTAAAATGAATCCAGATTTTCCATTTTCAAGTGAACCTGTATCATTTGCCAAAGTTTCATCAAGATCCTATGCAGAAAACTCACTATTGCAAACGTGTTGCCGGCTAAGGGCCACATTTTTAATTAGTTTGTTTATCATACTTGCTATCCATGTTTGATTATACATAAGCTATGCTTCTTTGTATAGTATTTGTGCGAATTCCATTTCGCAATTTTGAGCTTTTAATCGATGTTATCAACTATCTTTCTTAGTTGGAGAAACATGCATTACATATACAATTGCAAACCAATAACATATTTAGTTTATTACCAATATAACAATAACACATTGTATAGATGATAAAATTTGTAACATCATTAAGTGTTTAATTCAAATACATATAGTTTTGGTATACAAATGTAATTGTTTCAGATTATACTTTCATTTTTCAATTTCATTAAATTATGTTCAACAAAAAAATTGATCAAAGGAATCTAACCGTATAAAACAATATTTAAAGAAAAATCAAATTAAATTATTATCAACATTTAGGCAGAACCCCTTAAGATTATTATAATGGCCCTCCCTGGGGTTCCATTCTTGCCTGTTACCTATGCGCAAGTGTACACAACAACTTCCCAAAGTTTCATGATGATCGGATGAATGGTTTATTAATGCATAAGGTACAAACATACATACTTTCAATTTTATATATATAGATGATTGTTTTTGGTTTCTCATTAGTGCGAACTGGATGTCTTTGATGTGGGTCATTTCTTTATCAGATTACTGGTTAAAATAAAATTTAATTAGTTATACAAAAAACTAAAACTCATTTTTTTTATTCGTTTTGTTTATCTACGAATTCGAAAATAATCCAATTAAAATTAATCCGTCTTAGTCAGTTGGAAACATTATTCGATGGGGTATCGATGGTTCGTAAATAAAATATATCATTAAACACTTACACAATAAAATATTAATCTGAGAAAAAAATTCCAAAAATATATATTTGGTCAAGGTGACCGCTAGACTATTGAAAAACGACCAAACAAAGAGTGAAGATTTAGAGGGCGACGTTTGTTTGCATTATAACCCTTTTGAACTCTATCCAAAACGTGTTTTACGACCATAAACTCAAAACTTGTTTCTCAACAATAAAATTGTATGTTACTAGTTACTCGTTATTTTTTATAATCATCGTCACAAACAGAGGTTAGATAAAATCAAATCTGTTGTAACGTTTTTGAAAACTTCCTTCGGATTGGCCTTACTCACAATTCGATTAACGCAATTCCCAAATCACTTTCTGGATTCGATCACCGATAAGTAAGCAAACACACCAGGTTTTATTAGGTATTCAACGCCTCAATTGTTCCACAACAACAGGAAAACAATACAGCAAACAATATTCTTAACTAGAATATTCTTCCAACAGCTTCGAAACTACAATGGTTTATTGTAGAAATTTCCAGTTCACAACGTTCAAAATAATACACAAAATATTTCTGCTCAATAAAACTTAAAACTTTATACACAAAAACTAATTTAAAAAATCCCTTTTATAATTTTAACTTTACAGTCGCCGGTTTAAATAAAACCAACTCATAACTACAACAGGTAATTGCTTATATACTATTCTGCTTAATTTCTAGAAAATTCGAGGTCACTTTTTAGAAACCTTGAGAAAATAGTAGAATATTCGATTACTTTACGTTATGCTGATTTGATTGATAAAATCATTCAATTTTATTTATTGTTGACCCAAATTCCACGAAATACAACAACAACACTATTCATTTCATTAATTGGTTGTTGTGTTTTGTTGTGATTTGATTTTTCTGGAAGTCACTGTAATCGTCTGGATTTGTCTGTAATCGTAACACTATTATGTATCAAAAAATATTGTGCTCGCATTTTACTTTAATGTCGGTTCAAACAAATGAATACTTGAGATCATTTGCTGTCATATAGAAAAATGTGTTAGACTAATTTCTTTGAACTTTCTATAAAAGAAATAATTTGTCGAACTTAAAAGTTTTACCCTAATCATTTAGGGCTATGAATTGTTACTAATAACATTAAACAGGATCTATTGATTAAATCATTTCCCATATTTGTTCCACTTTTTTTATGAATGCTTCCAAATTAAGAACTCTTGCTTTTGAAGGAAAATAGTTGTTGGTAACCTTTGGGAAGAAAACAAAATCTTCATACCACAAATCCTAGCAACAAGATGAAATGTATAAAACACATTATAAATCTGCTTGTTAGACTAATAACACCATCTGATAAATCCCACATTAAACCACTTTCCATATCTTTACTTATTATATATTCGAATTTTTTCGCACAAGCCAACTCAAACGAAAAAAGAAAATACGTTTCATTTATTTTGCCGATAAGCATATCAGAACAAATACGGAATAAAATTGAAATTATTTTATCAGAACACAAAGGAACAACCAGCAACAACAATTCGAACTTTCAAAAGAAATAGATTCTTGTAATCACATAAAAAATACAAGAAAAGAAAAACGATTTCTTAACTGAAAATCCTTTTGTGCATATTACTCGTATTTTATGCTTTCTTTTTGTTACTATGTCGAACTGAATTTATTGTTTTACTTCTTTGTTTGATTTTCATATTAGGACGATGATCTTGATTAAGGCATCGAACAAAACCATATACGTATTTCATTTTCTTTTTTGTCTTTTTTTACTGTTTTGTTTGTGCAAAATGTACATACATTGTTTAACTAAAAGGTTTCCTTTCTCCGTTGTACCTTTGCTATTCATTTTTTTTCGCTGTGTTGTTTATTTGCTTGTTCGTTTGAATCAAAATGAAAACTAAACTTCAGTTAACTTTCACTATTGTATCCCTGACCCCCTTTTTGCTAGTTCTTGTTTGAGTTTCTT
Source organism: Diogma glabrata (assembly GCA_963693315.1). NCBI lineage: Eukaryota > Metazoa > Arthropoda > Insecta > Diptera > Cylindrotomidae > Diogma > Diogma glabrata. Next base: position 40,656 of record CAVNZG010001473.1, read on the forward strand.
TTTCTTTTGCTTAATGTTTTAATGAATGAAAATAATTTGAACAAAGAAATTTTATTTTATGAAGGAAAAGAAATAAGTAATAATAATTGAAAATAGCAAAAAAGTTTTTTGAGTTACTTGTTGTTGTGTTTGTTCCTGATGAGTTTTGTTTGAACAATAACAAAAACAAATTTCACCAGTTGAGTCATCATGTTTAATTAATGAGTTCGAGAAATATTGATATTATGATTAGATCATGCCCTCGAGAACAGGATTTTATACAATAAACATTAAAAACTTATTCAGTTGTTTGCAAGGGGAAACTTAAGTAAGAATGTATTTAACAAATCAGGATTTTACTGCAAATAGAACAATTTACATAAAATTTCACAAAACACTGGTTAATTCAAACCAAATATAACAAAACAAAACAACCACGATTGGATGATTTTTATGCAGAAGAACTTCTCTTTTCCACATCTCTCAAATTCTCAAGACTAATCAAAACAACTTCAGTCGTTAGATTCCCAACGTTTTGGGTCATAAGGAATCAAAATATAGCGACTACATAGCTTCTTCGTTAATATTGACTTCTTCTTTATTATTGCTCTGGCTATATGTTATGGGCCTATAGCTTATTAGTTTTGGAATAATCATCGAGAATTATCAACGAGTAACGACATGTCGTACATTATTATTCAATTATTCTGTTGAATAATGCTTGAGGCTGAAAACGCTGTAAATCAGAAAATTGTTGTCCACAATGGTGGATATTCAATGAAAAAATTGGTTGGTTCCGAGAGTTGGTGTATCGGGACTTTTGGTATGAAAGCCCGATTAGAAATGGTAGATCTTTGGGAATGTGTTTTGGGGAATAGTGCTGAGGCCAATAAGGAGAAACAAGCTCGTTACAAATTGATTCTTTCCGTCGATAAGCAGTTATACGTCCATATTGAGAATGCAGGAATCGCTGAGGAAATTTGGAACAAATTGAAGAGTATCTTCTAAGATTCAAGATTGTAGCGTTGAATGGGACTATTACAGAAGCTGTGTTCTGTCTAACTAGTTGAATGTAAATCCATAAAAGATTCCGTTTCCCAAATCAACTGCAAACAAGCTGACTAGTATTGGTATTACTGTTACAGACGAATGAATTGGAAACCTTCTTCTTAAGGGATTGCCAGACGATGACAAGCCAAAGGTGATGAGTATTGAGGCTTCAGAAATACCGATATATACCGATAACATGGAAATGAAACTCTTACAGGATGTCAAGATGGAATCATCAAATTGTACTAGTCAAACCAGTAGTGCCTTGTATACATCGAAACCGAAGAAGTTCCGTAATCGTTTCAAGCAGAAGAAAGAACAAAACGGAGACAACAATAAGTTAGGAGTTCAGTGTCACAATTTCAATGGTATTGGACATATTGCTACAAATTGTTCCTCGCCAAGAAGTATTCAAAATTCTTCTGTCAAGAAACAGGGGAAGTAAAGCTGTTCTTTCCACTTTGCAAGCAGACTTCAGGAAACCAGACACAGATTTTGTAAACAGCGAAGCTTCAGCTCACATGTCATATAACATTTCGTATCTTTATTTGAGTCGATTGCGAAGTATGAAGGTGAAGTTACAATTGCTTATAACACTTAATTGAAGGCTGTTGTTAAAGGTGACATAAAGCTGCGTTTGACTACTGAAAATCAAATAACTGTCAAGGATGTCATCTATGTTCCTGAACTTTCAACTCATCCGCTTTCTGTCAGTCAAGTAACAAAGTAAGGAAATAAGATTGTATTTCAAGGAGAAAGATGTAAAATCAATAATGATAATGAAGATATACTCGCTACGGCAAGAAAATCTGGAGGCATGTACATTCTTAATATGAAACAACATAAATTTGTGTGTTCTGCTGTTTCCAAAGTCAACGATTCTAGAATTTGGCATAGTCGCTTATGTCGCTTAAACCAGGATAGTATGAAGTTACTACGGGATGGATATGCAACCGCCAAAAGCTTCTCTAGGACCATGGATCTTCAATGTATAGCGTATGCAGAAGGTAAGCAACATCGTCAAAGATTTCTTTCGAGTAACACAATTTCTTCGAGAGTTTTGGAGCTCGTCCATTCAGATGTCAGTGGACCTATAGAAGTTCGTTCAATTGCAGGAAAAATCTACTTCTTCACATTCATCGATGACTTTTCCTGCAGGAAGGTTTATATTTACTTTTTGAAATTTAAAGGCGAAGTTCCGATTTGTTTTAAAAGAGTCATTTTTTTTAAAGTTGGACACTTTTGATATTTGATGTCTTCGATTTTCGTCAATTTTTCAGAATATATTAGTAGTACTTTTATAAGAAAAAGCGCAGTTAATCACCTCTTAAATAGAGGTCAAAGATCACGAGTAAATCATATTAATTATATGATCATTTTTCTTCATAAGACCATGAGCTACCGATGAAGTTTTTTTAATATGGATTTTACTTGATACTAGATGTTAGCATAAATGATTTCGTGGAGAAAATCTCTATATTTCATATTTCTTCAGCTTATAATTTACTTATCTTTTCGAAGATTAAGTTGACTTCATTTTGATCTTTTTCCTGAGTAAAATTTAATAAGAAATTTAAAAACAGTGGAAATGTTTAACCATTCTAAAGTGTTATATTATCAACTACCAAATTTCTCAAATGTCTATTAAATTAATCATAATCATAAAAACATATAGTTTGGAGTCAGCATGAAATAAAAGTCTTAAATTTTAAAATACTTAAATTTTAAAATAAATAAAATTTTAAAATACTTGATTAGGCTTACTCCTGCTGCAACAGTCTCCATCAAACATTCGTTTGCTGCTAACTTTTGTTCATGAGTCAGCAAAGCTGATGGAAAAGGTTCATAATGTTGTATCATTTGATTCACCTGATGCAAATTCAGTCGCCTTTCTGCGGTTAACTTCTTTTCTGAAACTTGTTCTGCAATCAGTTGTCTGTGGGTTGTACAAAGTACACCAACTATGGGAAAATTTCACCCAGACCTATTAATTTCTTTGTAAATTTCCCAGGATACAGGTCTTAGAGCTATCGGTTTCATTGTTCTACGAAATTTTTTTAATTTGTGTTCAGGGTGTTGGTATTGTTTCGGTGAGCGCCAGTACTTTCCATATGTATAGCGGTGAAATGCACATATCTGATCAGATTTTTGCAATGTTCGACCAGACCTATGCTTTCGAAAAGACCAGACCTACTTACCTACTCGTAGATAAATTAAACCTTTCTTCATTGTCCGTCCAATCTTATACTTGCTCCTTTTTCCACTAATAAATAAAAAAATCCAGGTGTTCTAAAGGGGGAGTATTGTAATTTTTTACTCAATCGATTATCGTCCTAATTTATAATCATTATAAAATCAAAAATAGCCTGAAAAATATGTAAAACCTGCACAAGGATACATTTTGTAAAACGTATATTGCACGTTCGAAAAAAGCATGTATTAAACCGTTTGAAAAAAGCATGTAATTATCCCAAGCTGTTTTAATTTTTTCTAAGTACTTTAATATATTTTGTAATTAATTCAATAGTTTTTGCTGTGGGTCACTCATAGGTTCAGTAGATATTTACTCCGATAACAAGGTAAAAAAAGCAACGACAGCATTATTTTCAAACGACCTTGACCCTCAAAGCCATGAGTGAGCTACCAAATTATTTATGCTAACATCTACCTAGTATCAAGTAGAATCCATATTAAAAAAATGTCATCGATGACTCATAGTTTTATGAAGTAAAATTATCATATAATTTATACGATTTACCCGCGATCTTAAACATGTAATGAAGCGCTGCTTCGTTGACTAATAACGAAGTGGCATAGCAGGCTGCGTACCTAGCGAGATTATTTTTAGCGCCACACTAGCTGCAGACTATGGGGTCAAGTGATGAATACCTGCTGCTCCAGCACAAATAACTGAATTTGTACGCGTAACATGAGATAAGAACAGATGTAAAAAAAAAGGTAAGTGAACTAAATAAACTCTGGCGACCCCCGTGTACGAACGAACCACGATCACCACGTCTAACCCTCATACTTCAGTTCTCATGCACACACTCTCGCATCTCATCCATTCTTGCACACACATACACTCACACCCACACATATACATACATGCACACATCCAAGCCAATACGCCCAATTTATATGAGAAATATAATAGAAATGAAAATTGTGGTAAAGCAAAAAAAACATTATATAAATATGTAATCAAAGCAAGATTGAAGCTTTAAAATTTAAAATACTACTATGCAAAGTTGGTCTACAACCGGTATATAGTCATTAAGAAAAGAAAACTTCATCATCATCCGCTTCTTCAGCGATTTTTTTGTTTTCTTATTGATTGAAATTTACCAAAACGGTTCCTTTTTAATTTCGGTTAAAATACTAAAATTAAAATTTATTGGTAGAACCAACTCTCTCTAGTATTTACAAATCCATTGGTTCGTCATTTTTCAAATACGAAGTAAAAACCTCGAAGCATTATTATATTTACTGATCTGCTTTAGACTAAGATACCATGGGTTACGATTATGTAAAGGCAAAACTTCCCGACATCCACCACTAAACAAAATGAAGAAATTTGGTGATGTATAACGACAGCTCGTATTACGAAAATTTTCATATTTATCTCGAAAAGTATTAATCGTAAAGTTAGTTTGTTCATTAGTCATACTATAGGATGAGATTTGTATGAGTAATTTCGATCCCGAGAAAGGGATTACTATTTTCTGGGGTAATAGTTTTTACCTTGAAAAATCGTGAATGATTTCTAAAGCCTTTTCTTTAGACAATATGGTTTCAAAATTCAGCACCCATTTTAGCAATAATAAAAAAAATTACCATTAGTTGTAATTAAATGAGTTTGGGTTAAATTTCAGTGAATATTATCATTAATGGTGCTATTAGGAACCTTGTAACCATTCGCTAATATTCTTGTTTCCCTTCATATTTTCCAACAATAAATTACTGATAATAAATGGCTAAATGACATAAGATAATGCACTAGTTAAAATTAAAAAACAAAATATAATAAATCGAAATATTACTTACATATGCATTCACCCGCCCACATGCACCCCATACATTCACGCACACACTCACGCCCACATTCATACATATATTATTAAAATGACTCACCCCAGGTTTTTAACACATCTTCCTCCTCAATCTCTGGACTCTTTAGCCGGTCATCCCGTATACAAGGCTGAAAAATCAATCGGCAGCAGCTGATTGGTGGTTAACTGCACGTAAGATGAAGATGTCAGAACAGGTGCAAGATGGCTGAAGGTAAGTTTCTATTTGTGATGACTGTCACAACCCCAGTATCAAAATAATGTATACCAAAATACACAGGTGCCAGTCGGTATAGACCAACACTATACAACACGTCATTCGAATCAAATTATGCACTATGCTCCTCCGATACCATCAACTATCAAATAAAAGCGTTCACTTTACAATAATTTATTCGATTAGCCAATACACTCCATCATAATTTTAGATCAAACAATTACAATGATTAACTTATTTATGTTTTAATTTCTTTTGTTTAAGTTTGCTAACATAATTTTATTTATAGCTGATTTTTGTATATAAATCCGGCTATCCAATACAATATTAATTTTGTATTTGTTATTTAAGTTTATTGTTAACTAATGTCTAGTACATAAATACTCTTAGTTATATTAATAAATAGCAATTGTCTAATATTACGCGCAGGCAATTGTACTATTCCTTTGTTCCGGCCGAATTTATTGTTTATTTCGTTTTGTTTTTTTCAAGGACGAACAATTAAACAAAGTAATTCTCCTAAATTGTTGAACGTTTAAAAATTTCAATACTAATTTGATTTAATTTTTCTGGAAGCTGAATTTCATCTTAATAGAACGCGGATTTGATGACTTCAATTTATGTTTTACAACAAAAAATGTACAAATATCAATAATTTATATTCGACAATTTGAACTAATGTTCCATATAAGAATAGTACTAATATCACAATTATACTCAATAATTTGAACTAATGTCTAACACAAACATTGTACTATTATCACAATTTAAACTCAATAATTGGAACTAATGACTAACACAAACATTGTACTATTATCACAAGTTTATATTCCATAATCTGAGGTTATGTACAACAAAACAAAAATTGTACTCATCTCACTATAATTTTCCGACGAAATTAGTAAATGATTTTGGCATTGCACTTTACGTTTTATTTTTTATTTATTGGGCCACATTAAGAAAATGGAATTTCTAATAACACAGCACGATTGAATTATTTTGTTTTATTCGTGAACCAAATAGAATAAACATTTACCTGAGCTCTCAGATATATTTCCATCCAACTCATTCCATGTGACCAAACGTTAAAAATATCCCAACATGAATCTCATAGGAAAATAGATAGACTAAGAGAGCCTCTAAACGCGGCTAGGCGTATTTATAGGCAAAAGTAGCGATCGATTTTACATCACAAATCAATAAACAAAATAGGTCTGTTTATTGGACAATCTCGTTCGATAAATATGTGTACTAAAAGTGTCTTCACTATTGTACTATAACTGGAAGGGAACTATAAACAGAGACATCTATTATGAAATGATTATAGGAAATAACATTTATTACTGTATCCACTAAGGAATTTTTATAACCACTGGGTATTAAAATTGGACACTACAACAAAATTTATAGAAGAATAGTGATTGTAAGATTTATCTATGAACATAGCGCGATTGAGTATTAATGATATAGCACAACCCCTTTAGGACAACTTTCCAGCGATCAATGAATACCAACTGAATACAAGAAGTTACATTGGGAAACCGCACCCAACTATTTTAGGACAATCTTTTCTCCTTCGGAAACTATTGTAGATGGCAATTATGGTTGGAGTTTAAGAAAATATGGTTAAAGGAAAAACGAAAATAATTATGAAAGTCTCCGCCAATGCAAATTCGATGCGTGTGAGAAAGTAGCGTGTCTCCAAATCAGAGAACTACACAACTACTTCGTTGATCACCAGACTACTTCGTATCAAACTTTGACCTCTATTCAAGGTCAACCGCACCACATTTAAGAGGTGATAAACTGCACTTTTTCTTATTACAGTACTACTAATACATCATGAGAATTTTAGGGAAATCGAAGGTATCAACTGTCACAGCCTCATACAAAGGGTCCAACTTTAAAAAAAATGACTCTTAAGGAGTTCAAGGCATTTGCTGAGAATCAAAGTGGACAGCGATTGAAAATTCTTCGCTCTCACTATTGGACATAATTTGTAAACAGTGAGATGTCAACTGAGCTCGATCGTTGTGGAATTCTATATCAGAAAATTGTTCCATTCACCCCAGAGCAAAATGGATTAGCAGAGTGCGTTATCCGAACATTAGTTGAGAAGGCCTAGTGACTCAGGACTTAAAAAACAATTTTGTACGGAAGCAGTAAACACGGCAACATATATTACCAACCGTTTTTCTCACAAAAGTTTGCTGAAAACTCCAGAAGAAATGTGGTCCGGTGTAAAACTAAGCTTGGCTCATTTAAAGATTTTTGCTTGCGTAGCCATGTCGAATATTTAAAAAAAGAAACGAACAAAGTGGGACTACAAAGCAGAACGTCGTTTCCTGGTGCGATATTCCAAAATTTCAAAGGGATACTGCCTTTACGGCGGCGAAGCTGTACCAGCGACATCAAGTTCTGTATTTGACGAACTGTGTAGTCATACATCATTTTTGAAGCTGGGGTGAATAGCATATCTGAAAATCATCCTTTTGCCGATGATTCAGAAGAAGAACCTGTGACTTATCAACAAAATACTAACAATGAAGTTCACATTGAAGACGAATCTGATAACGACTCATTGTTATTTTCCTCCTTCGATTAAAATACCAATAAAGTGGGGGGACCTATATTGGAACATTTTCATTCTGAGCTACCTGTTTTACGAAGAAGTGTTTGAATTGCAAATAGTGAAACTAAACACTATGTAGCTGCAACAATTCCAGATGATGATTCTGTCACTGTTACAGAAGCCATGAAAGGACCTGAAATATCCAATTGGCTCGAAGCAATAAACAGTGAGATGAACTCTTTGGTTGAGAATGGAACATGGACTTTTGCACGTTTACCTGATGGGAAGTCAACTATCAAAACCAAATGAATTTTCAAAAAAAAATGTGAAGCAAACAACCAGGTTTGTTATAAAGCCCGCCTTGTTGCGAAAGGCTACAGTTAAGATAAGGGCATAGACTACGAGGAGACGTACTCATCAGTTGTAAAGTACACTTCATTCGTTTTTTGATGGTGCTTGCTGCTAAATACAATCTCGACACACAACAAATGGATGCAGTCAGTTGTAGCCAGCTCAAGAAGAAACTGATGAAGCAATTCAATATGAAGTTTCTTGGGAAGGCGAAGCAGTGTCTTGGCATGCGAATCACTTGTGCTTACGAAGAACTACATCTGGATCAGGAGAAGTACATTCAAGAGATGATAAACCGCAACATGAAAGAATTCAATTCCGTTAGTATCCATTATACGTTAACCAAAAAGTAACAAAGGACCTATCACCGAAGACAACAGAGGAACAGTCTGAGATGAAGAAGATTTCGTACCAACAAGTGATTGAAACTTGCTATTTGCGGCAAAGTGCACTCGACCAGACATATCACAAGCAGTAAATCACATTAGCAAGCTCAATGACAATCCTGGACTACAACTCTGGAATGCAGTTTAAATGGTGTTCAGATACTTACAAGGAACCAAGACTACAAAACTGACATTTAGCAACAAAGGAAATTCTGTTTTTTTGGCACATTCGGACTCCGACTGGGCTGCTGATAGCATCAAAAGAAGATCTGTATCAGGTTACTTCGTTCTTCCAAAAGGAGGTGCTGTTACGTGGAAAAGTCGTTGCCAACAAACCATTGCTCTGTCAACAATTGAGGCATAGTATATGGTTTTATAATCGACAACTCAAGAGATACTATGGCTTCGCGAACTAAATATAGAGTTGAACTTGGATAACAATGAAGAGAAACCGTCTACCATATTTTGCGACAACGGGAAAAGCTGTCCATTTAGCAACAACATCAAGCTACAATCCCAAGACCAAGCACATCGACATACGTCACCAATTCTTAAGGGAAAATTATAAAGTTGGACTCATTAAATTTTCAAGTGTTGGAACAAACGAGATGATCGCTGATAATCTAACAAAAGAAGTTGTTTAACCAAAACATCTTTTCTGCTGTGAAAACATGGGGCTTTCTTTCAACTGAACCAGATTCAAGTGTGGGTGTTAGAAATTGTGAACCTGTTTTATTTTAATCATAGCATTTATGTTTTTCCTATGTTCATTAGTTTTTGTTTAATTTATTTTTCATTCAAATATATCAACCAAATTGAAAAGACTTTTTCTTTAATATTACTCTGCCTACAGTGAATTCGTTTATCTGGGTCATAAAAGGGCTATTATTTTGAAAACGTACATCGAAAAAAAAACAACTATTTTTTAAAAATCTGAAATTTTGATATTTTGTTGGTATTGACGAAAGGAAAAAAGTGATTTCTGCTTTTATTTTTTGTGTACTCTGAATCGGAGTTATACGCAGTTGAATTTTGAGGCTTTTTCACGTAGTTTTTGGTAATGGTGGCAATGTTTTGTGAATAGGTGCCACAAATTTCATCCGACTTACGTATATTTTTGCAAGTAAAAAGGAAAATAATTGAATAATTGAAATAAGTAAGTTTAAAATTAATAACTTTTCTCTTTTCCGCTAGGCGGCGCGTAAAACCTTGGTTTACTTCAAAGCTCATATCTCAAAAAGTAGGCTTTTTTTTTTTTGGTTTTTCACAAATTTTAAAGTAAACATATGCAGCTATGAAATTAAGAAATAAAAAGTCAGCAATTCAACATGGATTTTTTCTTACGATTTTTTAAAGTTTGGTATATGAAAAATTCACATGTGTTTTTTTATTAAGTTAATAATCCTGTACTAAATGTGGATCTAATAAATTAAACATTTCATATTTTAACACCTGCAATAAATTTGAACCATTTTTTGTGTATTTCTGATTGAGAAACAGGTTTTTATTCAGAATAAGAATTGGAGATCCCAATGATCGATGATTTTGTTATAATTTCAACATCACCAACACTAACATTAGAAAAAAACATTAAAAAATATTTTTCCTATAAACATTATAATTTAATCAATATTATAAATAAATACATTAAAAAATTAATTTATATATTTTTTTTTGCCTTTAAATTGAAATATTTATGATCATCAGAAAAAGAAAACATTTTGGCAATTATTTTATCGGGTGTAGTGTTATCCGGTAAAAAACAGTGGAATTCTTGAGTTCTTTGTTTTCTTCCAAGAACATTTCGTAGATGTCGGTGAGGGTCCATAACACCAACCGCTTTGATTTCCTAATTTTTGTCGATCCTTCTGTAATAGTAACAACATCTTTAAGGCCAGGCATTGTTCTACTAATTTCCTCTGATAAGAAGTATGTTTGAATTTGTTTTACTATATTTTGTGACAAACTGTGCACTTGTTTGCTTTGAGGCCAACTGTAAGGACCTACTGTTGCCAACAGATCCATGGGGAATTCTACCAGTCGTCTTGATGCATTAAATTCATCCTGGATACGTTGATTTGACCAAAATTTACGTGGTAGAGTTGTCAACAAAAACACTTGTTTTGATTTACAGCTGGCATCTTTAAACTCTTTTTTAAGGTTCATAAGCCATGATGTATATTCACATTCCTCGTTTGGTGATAACACTTTAACTGAATCTACTTGAAATATTCTTTGACTTATTGCCGATGTGACACTTGCAATTTTTTTATAACTTCCTGTTGTAATATGATTTTGTTTGTTAGGAGATTCGGCTAACCTTCCAAGAACATTGTTAATATCTTCTAAAATGTCATTAAGTAGTTCAGGAACTGGTGGAGATATAGTATCAACCGAAACTGGTGATGGATCTAAAGATGCTGGAGGTATTTGAATATTTTCGTTCGTTGGAACATTTTCAACATCCTGATTTATAGAAATAATTTCACTATCGATAGTTTCCGAACATGAAAGCTGCTGTATAGAAAATATTAGTTGCATATGAATTTTTATTCATTTTAATAAAATAATTAAATTTACCTTATTTTTATAGATATAAGTGCGACATGTTTCACATATAAACTGGTCATCACGCAAAGTAAAATTTAGGGTCGCAGCTTTTTGAATAACAGCTGGAGTGACCAGTTCCACATTTTTTGATGTCCGCTGATGATTTTTGAGACCGTACAAGTTACAGCACAATTTGAAAGGCATTTCTATTATTATCTTTTCTAAACGTTATGTCTTCTAAATATTTTGGAATATAATTGATTATAAGGCAATCCAATCAATATATATATATATATATATATATATATATATATATATATATATATATATATATATATATATATATATATATATATATATATATATATATATATATATATATATATATATATATAAATATATATATATATATATATATATATATATATATATATATATATATATATATATATATATATATATATATATATATATATATATATATATATATATATATACCCTTGAAATAGTTTTGACATAGGTAGAATCAGGTAAAATTAGGTAGGTACAATTTAATATATTTTGATTGGATGCAAGTATAATTTGGTCAAAAACCGTTTGTGGGCGTCATTAGAAATTTTAAATGTTAAAATTATGAGCCTCTAATGAGATTTTAATTAGTAAAAAGGGGCTGAATAGACATTTTTTTAAATGAATAAACATTTTACACACCCTTTTAATAATTTAAATTCCTTTATTTTACCACTTAACTTAAATTAATTTTTAATAAGTTTTTAACGATTTAACCGCACAGAAAATGGTTCAAATTTATTGCGGGTGTTGAAATATGAAATGTTTAATTTATTAGATCCACATTTAGTACAGGATTATTAACTTAATAAAAAAACACATGTGAATTTTTCATATACCAAACTTTAAAAAATCGTAAGAAAAAATCCATATTGAATTGCTGACTTTTTATTTCTCAATTTCATAGCTGCATGTGTTTACTTTAAAATTTGTGAAAAACAAAAAAAAAAAAAGCCTACTTTTTGAGATATGAGCTTTGAAGTAAACCAAGGTTTTACGCGCCGCCTAGCGGAAAAGAGAAAAGTTATTAAACTTACTTAAACTTACTTAAGTTTATTAAACTTACTTATTTCAATTATTCAATTATTTTCCTTTTTACTTGCAAAAATATACGTAAGTCGGATGAAATTTGTGGCACCTATTCACAAAACATTGCCACCATTACCAAAAACTACGTGAAAAAGCCTCAAAATTCAACCGCGCATAACTCCGATTCAGAGTACTCAAAAAATAAAAGCAGAAATCACTTTTTTCCTTTTGTCAATGCCAACAATATATCAAAATTTCAGATTTTTTAAAAATCAAAAATTTAAAAATCAACAAAAAAATGTACGTTTTCAAAATAATAGCCCAAAAACAAAACAACTATCAGTACAAAATAGTTATTGAATTTTATTGATTGACTAATGAGAATTGACAAAACAAACATAAAAATACTAATTTTTTCACAATGGAAATTTAATTCACTATAATCATAGTAGCCTATGTCTTTTCCAATATTTGAGAAAGAGACATGCGAATTAGTTTGAATTTATTGTTTTTTATATAACCTGGTTGGAAATGTTGTTTTTGATTGTTTTGTAAAATACAATCAAAAAAATTTTAAATTGTATTTTTAGAGTACCATTATTTAGAGTTCCATTAAGCACTCAAGACAATCACGCTCACGACTGCTTTCTTTTCGTTCCACTTGCTTCTGAGCGTTACAATTGTAAATTCAATTGGAATGGGCTATGTGATTGTCTTAGGCGTTGACGTAAAAATACAAATGGCGAGTTTGAACAAATGCAGTAGAGGCCAGAATTTTGGGTAAAATTTGTAAATCTTAAAAAAAAAATTATTAATGATGGTGCATGCACCATTTAGAGGAAACAAAATTTATTATTGAAATACTAATTGCATCATACAAATTTTGAAAAATGGCACTGAACTTAACATCACTCATTTGCCCCACCTTTTGAGATGGGTCGTTGTAAACTTGGCGTGAGCATATATTATGATGTCATTAGCGATGTTTTGACCAAGACCACAACGACCGTCTTCGTCAAGTGGAACGGATGTAGGGTCATTTTGAGCATTGTGAACGCTTATTGGAACGCACCCTTAGATTTAATATCTGGTTCGAATGTTTAGTTGTTTTATGAGAAATTTTAACACTGCAGTTTCAACCCTTATTTAATGAAAAACGTTTTAGATAATCATTTTACATCCCATTTGAGTCATTATTCTTTTGAATTAAAAGGAATATTTTCGTTGAAAATTTAGAAATGTTTTAGATGCAATAAATCTATATTGATTGACATTTACAAAAGTTTTCCTAAATTGATAGATGTTTGTAGTTTTTGAAGTATAAGAGTTGTTTGTACACAAAACTGATGCCAATTTCTAGCGGATATCCTGCCGCTTGAACTTTTTTATTTCCTGACTGCAAATAAATATCCGACATCATATTAACTTTCGTTCCTAAAAACCCTCTAAACAAAAGACACGATTTACAGTTATAATGAATTTTAAATAAAATTGGGTCACAACCATTTTTCCCCTTTCCTTAAAATTTCCGAATTTACAGAAACAAAATTTTCTGAATTTTCTTTTTTTTGTATTTTTTTTACTCAACTTCTGTTTCTTGGTTCAAAGATTTCTATGTAAGTAGTTTATGTGCTTCATAAATTTAACTACAAGTTTTTTCGGTTTTAAAAGTTATCGAAGAAATAACATTAAAGTACAAGAAAATTTTCTTAAATTTTTCTTATTTCATTTTAGGTTCTGTAGGATTATTATCTTCAGGAAAATGAGATGGTAGTTTTTGGTTGAATTGATTTTGTTACAATTGTTTTTGTTTTAATTTTGTATGACATTGAGTGTTTTTGAAGGATATACGTTGAATAAAATTGCTGTGCTCTTGTTTATATAATAGGAGTGTTTGGATTTGAGTGATTTTAACGAGATGACATAATATAAGAATTCTTAATCTTTTTGTAAGATTTTAGTTCAATGGTTAGCTATTAATATTTTTGTAAGATTTTGGTTCAATGGTGAGACATTTTTAATACAAAAATTATACTTAATGCATTCTAAGCTTTTGTAGCATTTGTATGGCTGCACAAAGCCCCAAAACCTGAATTTGTGTTTTTGATTTGCTTTACCAACTTTACATGCACGCACTATATAAAATCCATTTGTTGAACAAAACCATATGATTGTTTTTTTTATAAATTTGCATAACTGTAGATTCGAGTTTTTCAACTTAATTATATTCAATATAAAATACGATTTATTGATAACCATCATCCTCAGATTAAATAAAATAATTAGTCTTATTTAAACGTTGGTCGTGTTGTGTTATATAAGTAAAGTTTGTGATTTAATTTTGTTAAGTGAAATTGAAAATTAATTTTGAAACAAAGTGTTTGTAAATTTGCCAAGGTACGTTACGTAGCATTACTGATAGATTGAAAATTTAACATCCTTTTGGTTAGTTTCGATTTCATTTCCTCTAAATTGGTGTTTTCATTTTCTTTTAAATAGAAGCCCACGTGAAGCACGACGACCGTAAATGAATTATAATCACCAAAAATAACTTAAAAAGATTGTAAGTTTAAAAAGATAAGTTTTATATTAAATTAACGAAACAATTTAATTAAAAATATTTTAAACGGGGTGCTTCTTGGCAAAAAAATAATTTATTTTACATGAATACAGTAATCTTCTTTGCAAAAATTCGAGAAGTTTTATAATTTTTGATAAACCGTTACGTTAACAAAAGCCGCATGAATTCAAAGCCAAGAAATAGTTTATACAGTCTGTAATAAAAAACATAATATTGCAAATCAAATTAATATAGGAATAGAGTCAGAGTTAAGGATTTTTGTGTAAATATAATTTATTTTACATGAATATGGTAATCTTCTTTGCAAAAATTCGAGAAGTTTTATAATTTTTGACAAACCGTTACGTTAACAAAAGCCGCATGAATTCAAAGCCGAGAAATAGTCTATACAGTCTGTGATAAAAAAACATAATATTGCAAATCAAATTCAAAATAGGAATAAAGTCAGAGTGAAGGATTTTTGTGTAAATAAAATTTATAATATTAATAAGTTGTCTAAAAGCTAGTTTTAGGGAATTCTGTATTTATGTTAAGTTATTCAAAGAAAAAGAATATTTGTATTAATATTAAGGAAATCCGGCCATGGTTTTTTATTTAAAATTATAATATTTTTTTTTGTTAAGCATGTGCACATCTTTACTTATTTATTAATTTATATATTTATTAATTAATTTATTAACTAACTTATTTATTTATTTTGATATTGATACGCAGATTTATATTACAAAGAGATCACAATATATTTAATAATTTATTTACTTACGCTTATAAACGGAACTTATTTTTTTTTGATGTTAGATAAATCAAAACATATATAAACTACCATAAACAAACACATTGTTTTGAATAAATGTTTTTCTATATATTACTTTCATATGTTTTTGTTCAACCAGTGGATCATAGTTTTTGTAGGTGAAATTTTACTTTTCGCAGCCTAAGCTTTTCGGTGTCTTCAAGTTCAGGTCAACGGTAAATTTTTATTCTTTAAGCGAAATGAGCGATAAAATGAATTAAATAACTAGCGTTATTAAGTGATTTAGGCTACTCGAAGTTCCATTACAGTTCTGGGGTTTTCCGCGTTCAGGAAAATCAATATTGGTATGGGAGGGTATGTTTGGGTGATCATTAAGATCAGATCACTCGATTAACTGAACATCAATCAAAGGTAGGTGGTTAATGAACCCAAGCAAATGTATTTCCTTTTAGTGATATTGTTTAGCTTCGGTCATGTGTTGTTTTGAGAGAAATAGGTACATTCAATTTTAATTTTATCATTTGTCATCAAATCTGGTTTTAACTTTTATGTTCGCAGCACTTTCAAGCTCTAAATTGGACGGTGGAAAGAACCCACCTCAGCGACTGTTACCTAGCCAGGAAATGTGCTGCCCACCATCCAGTCTAATTTAGAGAGTCTGTTAACGATAAAAAAAAAATACAATGTTCAATGTGTGTTATCATTCAAGACAACAATTTGTGTGATCATGAACAATATCAGATCGTTACAGTGGCGCCCAAATTAATTCGGCGAGCATAGCTCACTCTTTATCACATAATCACCAAAATAGTTAAAACCAGTTTAGCCGAAATCTCAAAACTTTATTATTCTTCTTTGTTTGAAAATGTTTTTGAAGTTCGAAAGGAAATTCAATATTTTTTCTTGTTAGTTTAAATTTCTTTTATTAAAAGTAATTATCGGTAATTACATTGCTATTTCCATTTTATTATACTAAAATGTTGGGGTGGTATCTCCTCCCTCTTTGAGTTAGTGATGTTCAACTTACCTAGTTAAAATCATATTTTCTGTAGAGTTTATCATCTTGTATTGTTTCATTTTGACTTATCGCCTTTAGGGTTTCTGAGTATCGATAGTGAAACTGATGCAAGAATGTTAATTCCGATTAGTAATGCCTTTAGATATATGTTTTCCGCTGTTAAGCGTTGGTGTTCACATACCTTATTTGAGTGCATATTTTATAAAGGTTTCATAAACTGTTTTCTTTTCGTTTCAAAAATGGTTTGATAACGAACATATCACAACAATTTATTTCAAGTAGTAGGGTCTACTAACCATGTCTGTTGATGTTCAGTTAATTCAAAATAATGGAAGCTGAGAGTACCTAAATCACTTATGCATTGAATTATAGTCCTTGAATAGAATTCTGATTTTTGTTTGTTTTGTATACCGTGTGCAATTACTACGGTGAATAAGTGTAATTTAAAATTTTTTTGATATTCAATATAATAATTGTACTTTTACTCAACGATTATTATTTATTTTTACTGATATTTTTGGCTGTATATTCCTTATAAAATACCACTTTAAAATGGACGTTCAATATTTGGATTGTGATGAACTTTTAATTGAATGCCAATTAAGAAGCATTGAAGGGCCGATACCAAAAAAAATGGCTTTGCTAAAATTAGAGTTAGAAAAAGAAGCAGAGGGATGTTCAGAGTTACCAAAAGGTCCTCATCGTCAAGCAGCTCGAAATCCAAAACGGGAGGTTATGTTTTGTACAGTAAAGTTAAAGAAACTTCAAACCCAAATAAAAGCATATATGGAAGCATGCGAAACCACAGACTTAAATAAACTGAATGCAATCTTAACCACGCTCACACATGTAAAAAATCGCCTGCAGAGAATAAGCACTTCAAAATCTGCAGCGACTACCACGGAACGAGTGTTAGTATCCTGTAACAAATTTATTGACTGCATAAATGAGTTGAAAAGTAAACAAATAACGATTCCAGAAGCTGAATGTTCTTTGAAAGAAATAGTTATTCCTGATTTAGATGCAGACGAGGAAACACAAGGCGTTTGTAGTCGAGGCCAAGAACATAACATACAAACCAATTCCATTAATAATTTGATTCACAGTGCACCTGGTCCTTCAAATGGATTGAATACTGACCAGAATCAACGACGTAAATCAAATAGCATTGTTTACATAAGTAACAGTAACTCCGATAGTGGTCAAGAGGGAGGTAATTATACCTCAAGAAAGCCTCAGTACCAAACAAATTCCAACAGAAATGTGACAGAGAATGCAACACGCGATCAAAACAACTATGCAAAACTCATTGCTCCTAAGGAAAATGAGCAAATAAATGAGTTGGTTGAATTAGTTTTAAGAAAACTGGGTTTACCAAAACATCTTGAAACTAATCAATATTTGTCGGCAAATGAAGAGGTGAATACCGCTAGAGGTTTTTTTAACAACAATAACCAAATTCCAAGGACAGAAATTTCACCACCTATGTATAATCCATCAGTACCACCACCTCAACTTCGGCAACAATTTTACAATTATGAAGTAATGCCAAACCAAGAGGATGGAGACTTTAGACCAGGAAATGTCAACAACCTTAGGACAGATAGACTTGATATTCATAAATGGAATATTTTCTTTTCTGGCGGACCTGGAGGAGTGTCAATAGAGAGGTTTATATATAGAGTTGAGAGCATGGCTACATCAAACCGTTTTAGCATTGAATCTTTAGTTAATAATGTGAACGTTTTGTTACGGGACAAGGCCTTAGAATGGTACTGGCTCTACAGAGAACGGAACCGGACTGTGGGATGGACTCAGCTGCGCGAAAGTTTGATTCATCGCTTTCAAGATAGGCGTACTGATGAGGATATGAAACAAATACTAGAGCGTCGTAAACAAAAATTTAAAGAACCTTTTCTTGATTATTATCACGAAATCCTATCGTTAACACTGCCATTGCTACACCCTATGCAGGATCGAGAGATCAAAAACTTATTGATCCGAAATATGAGACCTGGATTACAAGCCGAATTTGCGGGACAGACGTTTTCCGATATTGCTACCCTAGTGAACCGTGCTGTAGCTGTGGAGGATACTTGGTCGAGAATCGGTTGGATTCCAGAGATGGCGTATCAAACGAAACGCCATGTTAATGAAATTAGAGTAGACCATAATGAAAGCTTCAGTACGGAAGAGTTTTCTGAGCTATCTCCATCACCTAATTCGGTATGCGCTGTAGCTTGGAATAAAGAAGCGAAACCTATTTCTAGTAATAGTACAATAATGCCAATGCAACAACAAGTTATGTGTTGGAATTGTAGATCTGCGGGACATTATTTTAAGAACTGTCCTACCCCTATTAGGCATCAATTTTGTTACGGTTGTGGAGAGCAAAATACAATTAAATGGAACTGCAAGTCTTGTCAACAGCCTAGGAGGTTGGAAAACTACCAAAGGGGATTCAGGAATCCGGGAGTTCTGAAGTCCCCATATCATCAAACAAAAACACCCGAGATCAGTGTAGAGGAAGCAGCAACGAATACCGATCCGGAACTAACTCGGACAATGAGACGCGAGAGGGATCCAAAATGTTAGCAGATATACCAGTAACAGTAAATTATTCACAACCTATTCAATCTCGTCGTACAAATTCTTCTCTAGCTCGTTCCCTTCGATACTTTAAAACCCGTAGAGAAATAAAAAAGGTTATCGCTGAATCATGTTTATCAAAGAGTGAAGATTTAAGACCATATGCTACAGTCCTTATAAATGGTATCCCTTATAGAGGCTTGTTGGACAGCGGAGCGAGTATTTCAGTATTAGGTTATGGAGCAGAACAGTTTATGAGGGACAATCATATTAAAATGCATAGCTTACCAACATACTTATCGACTGCTAGTGGGGAAAAACAAGCCATTTTAGGTCATATCATAACTGATGTGTCTTATGGTGGCAAAACTAAGAAGATGCGGTTTCATATTGCTCCAAATTTGACGCAAACAATGTACTTAGGTATTGATTTTTGGAATCTCTTTGATTTAATACCTCTAATAGTAAATGAACTTGATCACAAATATATAAAACCAAATGTCACGAGTGATGAAAATAAACATATCCTAACAAATGATCAACAAACTATTCTAACAAATACTGTTAATCAATTTCCATCTTGTGAACTATTAGGTCTAGGAAGAACGCAGCTTCTGTCACATAAAATAGATGTAGGACAAGCTACACCCGTAAAACAACGGTACTATCCAGTATCCCCAAAAGTTCAGGAAGATATATATCGAGAACTAGATCGGATGTTATCCTTAAATGTCATCGAAGAGAGTACCAGCTCTTGGTCATCGCCAGTAACCATAGTGAAGAAATTGAATGGAAAGGTCCGCCTATGTCTCGATGCAAGACAAGTGAACTTAGTTACAGTAAAAGACGCTTATCCTTTGCCAATAATTGAAGGGTTATTAGGCCGCCTTGATAAAACACGCTTCATTAGTACGATAGATCTTAAGGATGCCTTCTGGCAAATTCCCTTAGATATTTCATCTAGGGGTAAAACAGCATTTACTGTTCCAGGACGGCCCCTCTATCAGTTTACCGTTATGCCGTTTGGGTTGTGTAACGCAGCTCAAACGATGTGTCGCTTAATGCATAAGGTAATTCCTCACCAGTTGCATGACCGGGTCTTTGTATATCTAGACGATTTACTTGTGGTGGCCGAAACATTCGCCGAACATATATCACTTTTATCAGAAGTGGCTAGACTACTGAGGTCTGCAAACCTAACTATAAATATCGAGAAAAGTAAATTTGCATTGAGAGAGACCAAATACCTCGGTTATGTGATTGGTGAGGGATGCCTAAGAGTAGATCCTGAAAAGGTCCGCGCCATAGATGATTATCCTGCTCCAAAAACACCCAAACAGATACGAAGGTTTCTTGGAATGACCGGCTGGTATCGTCGATTTATACAGAATTATTCTTCCATTACAGCACCCATTAGTGATTTATTGAAAAAGGGATCCAAGCGAGTTTGGAGCTCAGAGGCTCAATATGCTTTCCAAAACCTAAAAGAAGCTCTTGTAACAGCACCAGTTCTTGTAAACCCGGATTTCACAACACATTTTTATATACAGTGTGATGCATCCTCTACCGGAATCGGAAGTGTCTTATTTCAAAGGACTAAGGAAGACGAAGAACACCCGATTGCTTTTATATCACACAAACTGAACAGAGCACAAAGGAATTACAGTATTACAGAACTGGAGTGTCTAGCAGCTGTAATGAGCGTCAAAAAATTTAGACCTTACATTGAAGGTTATCCCTTCACAATAATAACTGACCATTCCAGTTTACGATGGCTGATGGATCAAAAGGAGCTGTCTGGCCGATTAGCAAGGTGGTCTATAAAGCTTCAGTCCTTCGATTTTAATATTGAGTACAGGAAGGGTACATTAAACGTTGTTCCAGACAGTTTATCACGAGTAAATGTTGAAACACTTGAGCCAGGTGATGACGACATTTTACATGTAGATCTGCATTCTACCGCCTTTACCGATCCAGAATATGTAAAAAGAATAACTGCTGTACAACAGAATAAAACAGGTGTCAGATCTTGTAAAGTGATAAATGGACGGATATACATGCATATAGGACAAAATTCTGTCACAGACATACCGGATTGGAAACTAGTGGTTCCCGAATCCCTAACTAATACACTTATTAGGAGAGCACATAATCCGCCATCAGCTGCCCATCAAGGGGTTGCCAAAACAACTGAGCTTCTAAAGCGTTATTATTTCTGGCCATCCATGATTTCTCAAATTAAAGATTATATTACAAACTGCGATACCTGTAAATGCAGTAAAGCAGTGAACTTTTCCACAAGACCTGAAATGGGCAAACAAGTTGAAGTTTTTCGGCCGTTCCAGAGGCTTTTTATCGATTTTTTGGGTCCGTACCCAAGGACGAAAAACGGTTGCACACATTTATTTATCGTTCTCGACCAATATAGTAGATTTCCACTACTGCATGCGTGTAGATCTGCAAGTGCTTCAAAGGTCACAGGATATTTAGAGAATAAGGTTTTCCATCTATTTGGAGTACCGGAGGCGATACTCTCTGATAATGGTCCACAGTTTATCTCCGCCGCATTCAACGATTTAATGATGAAGTACGGTGTTAGACACGAGCTAACCCCAAAGTATTCACCACAGGCAAATACTTCAGAGAGGGTTAACAGATCAATTTTGTCAGCAGTGAGAGCTTACTTAAAAGATGACCATCAATGTTGGGATTTGCACGTGGATGAAATAGCTGGTGCTTTACGTAATACAGTTCATCTGACAACCAGTTTTGCTCCACATTTCCTTGTCTTTGGACAACACAAAATCGTACATGGTACTACATATGAGGTGTTAAAAAATTTAGAGGATCTTCGTGACAATCAATTGTATATATCTGATAACGCAGACCGTTTAACCATCGCTCAAAAAGTAGTTTTAAACCAGTTGAAAAAAGCACACGAACAAAATAGTTCACAGTATAACCTGCGGGCAAGAGCAAGAAATTTCAATCCTGGCCAAAAGGTGTTTATTCGAAATTTTGCACAAAGTAATGCTTCAAAGAACTTCTCTGGAAAATTAGCTATGAAATTCATATCTGCAACAGTTTTAAGGAAACTTGGCAACGTTTCTTATGAAATGGTAAACGATTCTGGTAAATCATTGGGAATATACCACGCTAAGGATATTCGGTGAGAGAGTTATAGTCTGTATTTACACCTACACTTAGTAAGCAAGAGATTTTTTTTTAATTTTTGCACTTAAGCAATATTTATTCTTAATGCCCGGCGTTTGAGACTTTTCTCATGGGGTGGGTCGTTCCCACGAGTGTAGCATTTGTATGGCTGCACAAAGCCCCAAAACCTGAATTTGTGTTTTTGATTTGCTTTACCAACTTTACATGCACGCACTATATAAAATCCATTTGTTGAACAAAACCATATGATTGTTTTTTTTATAAATTTGCATAACTGTAGATTCGAGTTTTTCAACTTAATTATATTCAATATAAAATACGATTTATTGATAACCATCATCCTCAGATTAAATAAAATAATTAGTCTTATTTAAACGTTGGTCGTGTTGTGTTATATAAGTAAAGTTTGTGATTTAATTTTGTTAAGTGAAATTGAAAATTAATTTTGAAACAAAGTGTTTGTAAATTTGCCAAGGTACGTTACGTAGCATTACTGATAGATTGAAAATTTAACATCCTTTTGGTTAGTTTCGATTTCATTTCCTCTAAATTGGTGTTTTCATTTTCTTTTAAATAGAAGCCCACGTGAAGCACGACGACCGTAAATGAATTATAATCACCAAAAATAACTTAAAAAGATTGTAAGTTTAAAAAGATAAGTTTTATATTAAATTAACGAAACAATTTAATTAAAAATATTTTAAACGGGGTGCTTCTTGGCAAAAAAATAATTTATTTTACATGAATACAGTAATCTTCTTTGCAAAAATTCGAGAAGTTTTATAATTTTTGATAAACCGTTACGTTAACAAAAGCCGCATGAATTCAAAGCCAAGAAATAGTTTATACAGTCTGTAATAAAAAACATAATATTGCAAATCAAATTAATATAGGAATAGAGTCAGAGTTAAGGATTTTTGTGTAAATATAATTTATTTTACATGAATATGGTAATCTTCTTTGCAAAAATTCGAGAAGTTTTATAATTTTTGACAAACCGTTACGTTAACAAAAGCCGCATGAATTCAAAGCCGAGAAATAGTCTATACAGTCTGTGATAAAAAAACATAATATTGCAAATCAAATTCAAAATAGGAATAAAGTCAGAGTGAAGGATTTTTGTGTAAATAAAATTTATAATATTAATAAGTTGTCTAAAAGCTAGTTTTAGGGAATTCTGTATTTATGTTAAGTTATTCAAAGAAAAAGAATATTTGTATTAATATTAAGGAAATCCGGCCATGGTTTTTTATTTAAAATTATAATATTTTTTTTTGTTAAGCATGTGCACATCTTTACTTATTTATTAATTTATATATTTATTAATTAATTTATTAACTAACTTATTTATTTATTTTGATATTGATACGCAGATTTATATTACAAAGAGATCACAATATATTTAATAATTTATTTACTTACGCTTATAAACGGAACTTATTTTTTTTTGATGTTAGATAAATCAAAACATATATAAACTACCATAAACAAACACATTGTTTTGAATAAATGTTTTTCTATATATTACTTTCATATGTTTTTGTTCAACCAGTGGATCATAGTTTTTGTAGGTGAAATTTTACTTTTCGCAGCCTAAGCTTTTCGGTGTCTTCAAGTTCAGGTCAACGGTAAATTTTTATTCTTTAAGCGAAATGAGCGATAAAATGAATTAAATAACTAGCGTTATTAAGTGATTTAGGCTACTCGAAGTTCCATTACAGTTCTGGGGTTTTCCGCGTTCAGGAAAATCAATATTGGTATGGGAGGGTATGTTTGGGTGATCATTAAGATCAGATCACTCGATTAACTGAACATCAATCAAAGGTAGGTGGTTAATGAACCCAAGCAAATGTATTTCCTTTTAGTGATATTGTTTAGCTTCGGTCATGTGTTGTTTTGAGAGAAATAGGTACATTCAATTTTAATTTTATCATTTGTCATCAAATCTGGTTTTAACTTTTATGTTCGCAGCACTTTCAAGCTCTAAATTGGACGGTGGAAAGAACCCACCTCAGCGACTGTTACCTAGCCAGGAAATGTGCTGCCCACCATCCAGTCTAATTTAGAGAGTCTGTTAACGATAAAAAAAAAATACAATGTTCAATGTGTGTTATCATTCAAGACAACAATTTGTGTGATCATGAACAATATCAGATCGTTACACTTTGTGATTATTTATTATAACTTAATATTAAGTAAATGGTACTCTGGAATTGGTGCTTGGTACTTGGTACTTTGTACTTGGTACTTTGTACTTGGTACTTGGTATTCGATACTTGGTACTTGGTACTTGGTACTTGGCACTTGGTACTTGGTACTTGGTACTTGGTACTTGGTACTTGGTACTTGGTACTTGGTACTTGGTACTTGGTACTTGGTACTTGGTACTTGGTACTTGGTACTTGGTACTTGGTACTTGGTACTTGGTACTTGGTACTTGGTACTTGGTACTTGGTACTTGGTACTTGGTAGTTCGTACTTGGTACTTGGTACTTGGTACTTGGTACTTGGTCCTTGGTACTTGATACTTGGTACTTGGTACTTTCTACTTGGTACTTGGTACTTTCTACTTGGTACCTGGTACTTGGTATTTGGTACTTAGTACTTGGTAATATGATCATTGGAATTGGTCCTTAGCACTTATACTATAATACCAAGAATACTTTGTACTTAATCTTGTTACTTTAACCATACATATTTGTCGTAATCCGTACTGGGTTGTTGATTCATAGTAAATACACTATATTTGACTGAGATTTGAATTTTCTGAAGCAATTTTGTGGAAAATTGTAAACTGGAACCACATCTTTCTCATAATAATTGAAACCTTTTACCAACGTTTTACGAAAACTGCGTCATAACTGTACACTGTAGTAGTAGCAAAAAAATAGTATTTAACCAGCATTGACAAATCTATATTTGGGATGCAATAATAAGCGAAGCTTCACCAAAACTTATATATTAATGTGGA
This sequence comes from Diogma glabrata, assembly GCA_963693315.1. NCBI lineage: Eukaryota > Metazoa > Arthropoda > Insecta > Diptera > Cylindrotomidae > Diogma > Diogma glabrata. The sequence continues at coordinate 66,016 of CAVNZG010001473.1, forward strand.
AACTTTAAATGAAAGAGTGTTCAATGGATTTGGGATTAAATTGAATTTGCAGTGAATTTCGTTCCTTTGAGGTGAGTTTTGCTAATCGAACAAAAGTTTTATGTTTATGAGTTAGCTGAAATGCAATCATCTTCCTGTCTTTAAACTTCTTCAATGTATTACAATGAATTGAATTCTTGCACTTTATGCGTCATGGAAGATTAATATAGAAGGAGAATGGGCAGCAGAGACCGACCGTATTTCTGAAAATGACTTTTCCTGATATCATAAGTATACACGTTGTAGATCTGAATATAAATAAAAGAATATAAGACTTGGGTCAGAGAACTTAATAACAGTGGTTCGTATTATTGGAACCACATATACACAACACAATGGGTTAATGGTATTATTTGGCTTTTCTGTAAAAGTGACAGAAGCGGCCTTTACTACAACTCATAAGAATTTTTAAGAGTAGTCTAGCACTGGAACATATTCCAGAACCCTTAAGAATATTCAAGGTGATATATCGTCCTAGAATAAGAATACAGTTAACAACAAAGAAAAGAGTAATTGATAACAATATTCAAACTACGACTCTGGAAAGATCACCTAATAATAGTCAGCAAGCGTACAAAATGGAAACATCTACGGGATTCCAATTGCTTCGATTGGTGAATTTAAGATAGACATTTGACAGGAAGCAAGATGCATTGGACTCACATGAGGCGGTTGAGCAGGCCGTTAATTGAAATATGTTGACCAAACCGAAACAAATTGAATGTGTGAGATGCTGAGAACTAGAGTATAGGAAGTAAATACCCCCAAGACTGTTAAAAAGCAAGCATGGGTACTACTTTTGTATGTCCACAAGGTAAAGTTCAATTATCCTAAATGTGAAGTCTAGTGAAGTCGATAAAGTTCTAGCCATATAAAGGAATGGCACTAACATTGTCAATAAAATTAAAAGTAATCCTCTAGCAAAACAGCAAAACCACATGATGACGGGGGTAAGGCAAACCCATAAAACCTCTGATATTATTCATATTAAATATAGGTTATATATATTATTACAGTCCGACTATCTAAAAGTCCATGTTTACCATGACAATAAAGCCCAATCATCAGGTATGAATCATTTACTTGATATAAGAGAGCACAGCTCAGCTCTAGGAACAAAAAGTTTACTAACGGTTCATAGACTCGAAAGTATCTGTATTTTTTTGGGAAAGAACACATGTTATAGCGCGTCTATAAGTGGATGCTGCTGAGACAGTTCATTTTCATTTGCAGTGTAAGAGCACAGTCAAATAAGCAATCTTTATACTCAAGAGGAAAAGGATGGTTAAGGAATAATATTTACAATTACAAACATGGCATTAAACTTCTCCAAGAAAACCATTGGAATAAATTACGAGAAACAAAATTATCAAGCAGTTCAACGAAATGATCTAGGGTCTGGAATAATACTCCGGCTCTAAGATAGACAAAGGGATTGATTGGCTTTTAACCAACAGGACACTTTATGAGCTTCAATCTGTTTATTGTAAGTCGAATAAAAACTACATAAGAATACAGAAAGATGTTCTTACAGAATGCTAAAAAGATAGATCGTTGAATCGCAAGGAAAGGTATCATTTAAAAAGTATTGTATTGATGGGATTGACCTCCATATATTGAACCCATGCATGTGTTAAAATTTTTAAAAACTTTCCGAGCTTAAACAGGTGCTTTAAAAAGCCTATATCTCTCTTATAGTCGGAGTACAAAATTTTACAAATTTTAGCACAAGCAACACAAACTAGCTGGCATTTATCAATAACACGACACGACAAGGCAATATCTGTCACTAGCGATCCAGACAAATGACAAAAACTTAGAAACTCCATGACAAAAACTCTAAGTCTATTACGTCAATTTCAAACAAATCGTTTAAAGAGGTGAACATGTATTTGCCTCGATCACTGAAATATAAGTTCGTCAAAATATTAATTTGCATATTTTTTGTTGGGACTGGTGACCATGTTGATTATTTCCAACTATATCAACAGACTATTAAGAGTAACTGCAATAAACACTGCGTGCATTCCTGATAGTGGAATCACTATTAGGAACATAAGAGGAATTGCGTGCCATGAGATTTTTAATTTCCGGCTAGCGCAGACTCTGAATTGGATTATGCTTTTCCTCAGTCCAGAATAAATGCTGCAAAAATGCTACAATGCTAAATGCTACAACAAAGAACATGGGATCTGACGACCTCTAAATTCGGAAACAAACAAAGATCTGTCGCATCAAGAATAACCACAAAATAATCATGATTATGCAATGTGAAGAAAACGTTATTTTTAATTTATTCTTTTTAATCAATGAATATTTTAACATCAATTTATTATTATGTCGTTATGTAATTTTTATATCCATTTTTTTATATAAAAATATCTATCAGGCATATTATGTTCTTCACTTGAGTTATATCTCAAGATACAAAATTGGTTTGATTCGCATTTGTTTTTGGTTTATGAAATATATATAAGATTGTCACATTACATACTAAATTTTTGACTAGGAACAACTTAACAAAAACCATAAACTTTTTTCTTAATTTACCCCTTCTTTTAACTAGAAACAAACGTTCACAAATCTATTCAATCTAAAAACATGCCAACAACAAAAACACACGAAAAAGCCTCATAAAGCAAAACGTTACCAGAATTAGGATTAACTCAAAAGTAATTTTCAACATCCCTAAATTGATTTATGATTTTAATCTAATCCCTAAAACAACTAACAAGAATTACATAACAATACTCGTATATTAACAAAGAAAATGGAAAACCACTGAAATAAGCTAAAATTATTATTAAAAAGCAAAGTAATGAGAATAAAAGAAACAAGAAAAGTAAACGTAAATCATCGTAAGGAAAAGTAAAATTTGGTGTATACGAAAAACGAATTTCTTCCTTTTTTGTTTGAGTTATTATTTGTTTTTCTTGTCATTGTTTCTTGTATGTTTCGTTAAAATTTGGGAGGATACGGAATTTAGAATTTATGTGAACAAAATCGTTTTGTTTTTGGAAGTTGGTTATGTTTGTTTGTTCTTCGATGGGGTTTTATTACTTTTTTTTTGTGACTGGGTGTGTTTTGTTTATTATTATTATTTTAAGTTGCGTAATATTACTGTTTGTGATTATAATGCAGGGATTTTTATTTTTATTCGGATGGAATGGGTAATTGTAATGACGCGGTTGGAAAAAAAAAATAAATTACTTTTTGGAATAATTAACATTTGCTATGTTTAACGGTTTTTGGGCGGAATTGGAATTGGTTTTTAATGTATATCAGCACAATGCAAGAATCTCAAAGAACACTATCCATATCAAATTCTATGTTATCAAATTTTTTTCCGGAAATACTGTAATACCGAAATAATAATAAATTGAAAAATGTTATATTGTGCTATTAAAATTTTATTGCTATATTTTATATTTTTCGGCCGGGAAAATAGCAATATAATTTTAAACCCAAATGGTCGTTAAAATTTAAATTTTCGTCCATCATAATAATACCAAGTTATTGGTTTCGCTATTTTGCTTACACATTGGCAAAATGTTGCTACAACTTTATCGTCATCTGTTTCCAGTTAAAACTCATCATGTACTGATTTTGCGAAGACTAAAGGTGTACGATGATAAAGAACTCAAAATTTTGATTAAAATGCATTTTAAATTATAATTTAGACCCCAAAACAAAGAATACATGGAAGTATGAATTCATACTGCCTTGTTGCCTTGCATATTGTAAGATTTTGAAGTTGTGGCGTCCTCTATTAGTAAAACTTGTGTTCAACGTCTTTGATAATAAAGACCAAATTCTTGAATGACTATAAAAAGCCTTGCTTCTGGAACGTTAATAACCAAGGGCATTTCAACAGTTTCTGCCAACTGTTTCTTCAACAGTTTCTGCCTCTAAGGCCAACAGGAATTTTTTTTCTTGCCGTGGTTCCATATAGGAGCATAGGCTTGTCAACAAGTGTCCCTCGTCTGTATTAATTTCAACAATTCACTTAACGGTTTTGCGTATCGGCTTTAAAATGTCTAAATGAAGAAGATCAACAATGCTAAAAGCAGGCATTCAAACTCATTTCGGTATACGGGAGAAATTTTTTGTTTTAATAAAAATTTTAAATTTGTTAAAGAAAACAAAACAAAAATGTTTATATAGAAATTTATTGGTTCTTAAATAGTACATTATATACCGAGGTGATAAAGTAAATTTTCTACATTGAGGTGGATATTAATTCGCGAGAAACGAAGTTTCGAGCGAATTAAGCACCGAAATGGAGAAAATTTTCTTCACCGAGGTTTATATACTATTTTTTTTACTACTTGATATAAAAAATGCACTAAAACTCTTAATTATTCACAAAATAAAATGTCAATTAATAAGCAAATGGTGAATAAATAAAAATTTTGATATGGTGAAACATTGTGTATCATATCATTGGATTGCGTATTGGATATTTATTATTCAGGGCTGCTTAGTTAGAAATTTATTTTCAATTAATTTTCTTAAAACTATATAAAAATCACATATGCTTTGCATTAAAAAATATAGCTTTTATTTATTTTTGACATGAATTGAATTGAATTGAAAATCTGTTCAATATTGTTGAGCCAAATTTAGAATTTTGTTAGTCTACAACTCACAACTAAACTAAATTTCAACAGAATTCTGTTTAACATGAATTAAAATTTCAAATAAACTAAACTATAGTTGCAAAGAAGTTTTTGCATTCATTCATTATTTATTATTATTAAAATAAAATCAAAACGCTTATTATTTTTTAATATATTATTATTATTTTAGGAAGAAACTAAAAAAATTCAAAGATGAACTCAGTTAACAAACGAACAAAAATTATATTTTTATTATTTACTAAGGTGCTAAAATACTTATTATTAGGTGTGGGGAATAATTATTAGTAACCTTAGCTGAGAAAAATAACTTTTGTCTTGGGTTTTTGAGTAAATAATTGAAATTTCTCATGCAAGTAGTAAAAAATAGTACATTATATACCGAGGTGATAAAGTAAATTTTCTACATTGAGGTGGATATTAATTCGCGAGAAACGAAGTTTCGAGCGAATTAAGCACCGAAATGGAGAAAATTTTCTTCACCGAGGTTTATATACTATTTTTTTACTACTTGATATAAAAAATGCACTAAAACTCTTAATTATTCACAAAATAAAATGTCAATTAATAAGCAAATGGTGAATAAATAAAAATTTTGATATGGTGAAACATTGTGTATCATATCATTGGATTGCGTATTGGATATTTATTATTCAGGGCTGCTTAGTTAGAAATTAATTTTCAATTAATTTTCTTAAAACTATATAAAAATCACATATGCTTTGCATTAAAAAATATAGCTTTTATTTATTTTTGACATGAATTGAATTGAATTGAAAATCTATTCAATATTGTTGAGCCAAATTTAGAATTTTTTTAGTCTACAACTCACAACTAAACTAAATTTCAACAGAATTCTGTTTAACAAGAATTAAAATTTCAAATAAACTAAACTATAGTTGCAAAGAAGTTTTTGCATTCATTCATTATTTATTATTATTAAAATAAAATCAAAACGCTTATTATTTTTTAATATATTATTATTATTTTAGGAAGAAACTAAAAAAATTCAAAGATGAACTCAGTTAACAAACGAACAAAAATTATATTTTTATTATTTACTAAGGTGCTAAAATACTTATTATTAGGTGTGGGGAATAATTATTAGTAACCTTAGCTGAGAAAAATAACTTTTGTCTTGGGTTTTTGAGTAAATAATTGAAATTTCTCATGCAAGTAGTAAAAAAAATATATTTATAAATTCAGTTTTTTTTTGCTAAATCAAAATCGTTTTAGTTTTTGGCTTAATGTAATTTTTAATATCGATGCTAAATGTTCTGCAGTTAATCTGGCTCGCTTTGCAGTTTATTCATGTTCATTTGTGAAAAAATGTTTTCACATATGTAAGTGCTACCAAACATGGATAATATGCGTAAAATAAAATGTCAAGTTCTTGAACGGTCTGCAGATTAATAATCGTAAAACTTTGGAATACCAATTTCCTTATATTTTAAGTTTAATGGCGTGTCACACCGTAGTTCTACAAACACGCCGAGCAGAAATTTGTTAGGGTTGAAATATAGCCCTGATAAGGTTTGCTCTAGTTTGATAGGGCCTTGATCAAGAATGTAAAGCTTTTTCCCAATCAGACTCTGATCGGATCGGTCGGATCTGGGCCTGATCAAGTTCGCCATAAAAAATTAAATAGTGCAAACCCTAGTGGTATTCTGTATCAGACCCAGATCAGATTGCCCAACCAGGAATGAAATACGAAAAACCACATCAGGGACGGATATATTCAAATAAGGTTAACCCTAAAAGAGTTTTCTAATTCGGACCCGGAGCAGGCTTACATCAGATTGCCCTAATAGGGATTATAATTTCTGGCTCTGATCATTGTATTCAGGCTTTCCCTGACTAATTTCTACTCGGGCCATTTTCAAATTTTCGTCAATATTTTCTATGACAACAGACATCGGAGAGCAAAAAATATTGAAATGAGACTCACTACTTTAGAAATCTGAAAACCTTAATTCAAAATCCAGGAGTATTTTTCAAATTTTAACTCTGGATCTTTAACCAAAAGAGTCTCACAACTAGAAAAATTGCATGAATTACTTCGGTCTGAAAGACCTAAGTATTACATTCATGAACTCAAAGTGAAATTCTTACCCCCACTTTCTTGGCATTTCTCGTTTTAGGACCTACTGATTCTAAAAAAGCAAAAAAAAAATGTATGTCTGTCTGTAGGCCGGCCGTCCGTCCGCATTACCTACGCTGCAGGAAAAACCGCTGGAGGGATTTCAAAATTTTTTTTTTCTAAAAATAGGTATACATAAGGGACCGGTCCGAAAAAATCATTATGTGTGTCAAAAATAGCAAATTTTCATATTTTTGGCTTAAAAAACGTTCAATTGAAGTGATTACGAGTAGGAACATTAAATTTGGAGATATCTTGATGGTCGCGATTGGTATGTGAGATCAAAAACTAGATTATTGCATTATAAGTTTGTCAAAAAAATGTTGTCAAGAGTGTCAAAAGAAAGATTTTTATTTATTTTTTACCCGATTTTTTGGAAAAAATAAAATTGTTTGTTTGAAATGAAATTTTATTATTATTATAGATAATTATGGCATTATAAGTTTGTCAAAAAATAATGTCAAGCGTGTCAAAAAATGATTTCATTTATTTTTTTAGCCAATTTTTTGGAAAACAAAATGTTTCTGTTTTTATGACGTAAATATATTTTAAAATAAAATTGGGTATGGAAATTTCTGAATTTGTTATAGTTTTTGAAATATTTTTGGAATTTTGAAAAAGTTTGTATATATGATTTTGTAATAATTTTTGTAATATTTTTAGAATTGCGGAAAAAGTTTTAATTTTTGATTTTGTAAGAATTTTTTGAATATTTTTAGAATTTTGAAAAAATTTTCATTTTTTGATTTTGTAATAATTTTTGCAATATTTTTAGAATTTTGGAAAAAGTTTGAATTTTTAAGAATTTTTGAAATATTATTGGAGTTTAGAAATAGTTTAAATATTTGATTTTGTTCTAATTTTTGGAATATTTTTGGAATTTTGAAAAAGTTTGATTTTATTTAATTTAACAATATTTTTGGAATTTTGATTATAATTTTCCGGCAACGTATTGATGTTTCGTGTTAGTTTTGTAATAAATTTTTAAACAGAGATAAAAAATACTTGTACTTTAAAAAAGAGTTATGTTTGATATACATCGCTGCCCAAAACTAAAAACCATGTCTTCATAAAAGTTTTTTACCGAAAACTATATAAAAATCCTTAACCCAGACCGAAGTTTTGATATCTCAGAGCTGTGAGATTTCAGCCCCTCCATAGTTTTCTCTTTTCAATAATATTTTCCATAGGGAATCTTTTGTATGAATGCATTTATTTGGTCATAGAACGACGTTGTAAGCATGTTTTGACACTAAACAATAATATTTTTGTGACTGAGATGGCAAATAATGTCAACTGAGAAAGCCAAATCTTGTATCCAAACCACTTTTTTAGTTCAGAGCAGTCATAATATTCACTGGTCCCTCACTTCGTGAGGCGCCTGTCCTTGAAGAGTACAAAACTTTTGTTCTACCATTTTCCTCGATTCGGCCGCATTTTCATCCGACAAGCTCCGAAAAATGCCAATTTCCCGGGCTCTTGTAAATTTGCTACCACAGTGTTTTTTAACTATAGGGGTTGAAATTTGTTTACTATTGTCGAGTAGGACAATTGATATTTTAGCATGTTTGGGTTGAGGAAAATGGCAGATACAAAAGTTTTCAGACTCGTCAAGAACAGGCACCCCCACGAACTATAAAATATATGGTAATCATTAAATGATATCGGCGAAGGCCCAGGGACTATAATCTTTAATTTAGAAAAAAAAATTACGATTTGAAGGGCTAGGCACTTCATTTTTGTAATCGCACAGCAATGTCATTAATGCTAAAAGATGTGGAAATGCTAAAGGGGAAAGTTGCCGAAAACATCAGGTTATGCATTGCAAGATCATAGTTTTTAATAGCAATTATAGGTACATTTTGTATTATGAGATTACTTTTGATAAATTCATTTTTTATGCATTTTCTATTTTTTTCATTAAAACACTGTAGTTGTGCAAAATGTTGAATGCTACAACAATTAATGCAGCGGGCCACAAGTGGGCCGCGAGTTTGACATCCCTACTAAAAGTATTAATGCAAAACTACAAAAGGAAACGATTTTGTGAGGCTCATTGTGAAATGCTGGTTCAAGTCGTCATCACCAGACTGAGCTAGGTTATTCGTTATTATTCGTGTAGATACGGATAGTATTGGAAATTCTGACCACTATCTAATCACTTCAGTTATCAATACTCATTTACTAAAATCTAGAGTTCCAAAATCACGTAAAACATTTAATTTCTCAAAATGGACACGACTGGTCTCCAAAGTTTTTTTTAAGGTTTCCTTTTTGATCGTCAATATTCTAATACTGACTATGTAAAAGTTTCTACTCCCGAGGGCGGTTAATCTACAAAATCTTAAAAACAGTGCCCATCAACACCTCAGAACGCATGTTGTTGTGAGACCTAAGTCTTAGAGGAACCTGTGTGTTGTTGTGACACATATTGTAATTCCTATAACACAATACTTTTTAGAAAAAAAAATTGCACGTAGGCTTTTCTAAAATATACACAGTAGAGTTTTTGATTACATAAAAAGAAATTATTTTTGTTTTTAAAATATTGGGGCCTATTCAGTAAAATCTTCTATCGAAATTTTCTGCTACTCTTCTATTTTTTGTATGAAATTTTATTTTTCCGTTATAAAATTTCATACAAAAACTAAAAGAACAGCAGAAACTTTCAATAGAAGTGAAAAATGTCTTTAAAATTTTTAGGAAAAAAACAAATTCTTTCCTTAAATTTTGGTGTAACTTAGAAGAAGGATGGAGCTTCTATATGGTGAAAAAAGTGAAAAATTCTTTACCTACGTCATCAGCGTCATATTTAAAAATTTAATTTCTTATCATTTTTAACAGTGTAAGCAAAAAGTTTACTGTGTTTTTTCTCGATGAATCAGTTAATTATATTTTCAACACCAATATCGTTGATATAGTGTGAGCAGTTTTCTCAAAATGTGATTTCTTAGTTACTCTGAATTTGAATTTCAGAAATTCAGCGTTGAGTTCACGTCGGGTTCAGCGTTGGTCGTCCGAATCACGAATTTCATCTAAATCAAAAATTATTTTACCTTGAATGTATATCTTCAAAAATTAATATCTTTAAAACAAAAGAAACCCTGCCTTCAAATTTTGCCAAGTTTTATGATAAGGTTAGATATTTTTATATTGTAAGAAAAATAATTAAAAAATGCTGGATCTACATCACCACCATCTTAAAAAAATTATTTCATAATTTGGGAAGATTTTATGAGAGTTTAAAGCTAATGTAATGATTTAAGCTAATTGGAATTCACTGGAATTTTACATTTCAAAACAGTTTTTCATTTTCTCTCAGCAAAACTCTTTTAGAAATTTTTGGTGTGTTTCGTGTCGGGATTGAACTCACACTTATCAGCCACAGCAGCGATAGTAAAAAACATTTTATTATTTATGTTAAAATGATTTCTTAATTGCACCTTCACTCATATTTTACCCAAAGGTTGAAAACTTCATCTAAATAATGTGGAATACTTGTAGTCCAGTAACTTTGTCGCCTGAGAGTATGGGGTAATATGCGTCAAATCCGGTAGTTCTGATTTTTTGCAGACTTGTTTATGATGTTGGCCTAACGAATAATCCAAGTTTGTGATCTCGAGCGCCGAACGCAACTTCGTCAAAAATCAACAAAACCGCGAAAAAATCGTTATTTAAACAAATTTTGGCGTTTTTAAAGTAGACTAAATTTGCTACAGTATGATCGCGGGATCTTTACCGTTTCACCGGTTGCGACAGCCGATTGCCGAGTGGAACGGGGGTAAGAATTAGTTTGAGGCATGATGCCGCTGATTTCATCTGAGCACTGTTGATGACGATATTTGTAAAAAACAACGAGGTCAGCAACAGTGCGACGATGTTGTAGGGAATCAAGTTTTGATGTCAAAGTTCGATCACCCACAATTCGTATAGCTCGCTTTTAAACAGAGTCCAAGAAGGCCAAGATGGAAATAGAGGCAGCACCCCAAACTTGACAGCAGTACTCCATACAGGGACGAATATAGGACTTATAAACATGGAGCAATTGGTATGGAGTGAAAAAATTTTTGCATCTATTTAGGAGGCCGAGTTTTTTAGACGCGCTTTTTGCCATCGCCATTACATGATCTTTCCAGAGTAGGTCATTTGAAACTGTGACACCCAATAAACGAATGTTTTTACATTCACCTATTGGTTCATCGTACATATTAAATAAAATATCTTTGGGGAACTCGGTCTTTAATCTGGAAACAATCAACAGCTGTGTTTTGGTAGAGTTGAAATTGACAAGGTTTTGGTCACCCCAGTCGGCGACTTTATTCAGGTCTTTGTTTACGTTTATGGCAGCGTCTCTCCGGGCAGGATTAATTCGTTCGTGCATTTTACCTTTTGAAGGAAGGGACTCGAACGACTTGTGCAGAGTACTATCATCTGCAAAACTATTTATTGGGTTGCTGGTGATTATCAAAAATATAAATCAAAAATAGGGTTGGGGACAATACTGAGCCTTGGGGTACACCAGCGTTAATTAGTTTAGACTCAGAAGAAAATCCGTCTAAGGTTACCGAAATATATCGGTTGGATAGAAAATTTTGAATCAGCTTCCCAACATTGGGATGAAAACCGTACGCAACGAGCTTGTTGATTAAGTTGGCATGCCAGACTCGATCGAATGCCTTGGAGATGTTTAAAGCGATCTGTAGACCCAATAGTTTCCGAGATTAAGCCTTTCAAAGTTTATCACTTTTTTCGAACTTCGCACTTGTTTGCAATATACCTTTGTAGAGTTTTCTACATCTCTGTCCTAATAATTGTATTAATAAATATAAAGTGTAGTGGCCGATGAGAAAAGAAGATTATGCTACAGTACCTGATCATTTTTGTGGTTGCAGTAGCAGATATCCCAGAAGGTGATGATCTCTCCGATGTCGAAATGGAGGATGACTTGTGGGCACAAGACGTCGACGATTCATCACCATCCCCTGATGGGGATATACCATCCCAATACGTCGATCCAGATACGGACGAACCTCAAGCGGGACCCTCCAAGAGGGCTAAATTAATTTAATTTTTTTGGTGTTGAATATTATTCAATTCCCTAACAAATAAACTTTTATAAGTACAACTTTTGTTCTACTTATCTTTTTTACTTCATTATTCGTAGTTTAGCTTAAACATCATCGTTCACACTGCTCATTTTCTTTTTTAACATCCCATCATAAAAGTACAGAGCTTCGATAGTATATTCAGGGTCAAAATTCATTTGAAACGAAAGAATTGCAAAAAGATGCAACGTTCGAAAAAATGATAAACTTTGAAAGGGTTAATCTCTGAAACTATTAAGTCTATAGAGACAGTTCTCCTATCATATTGTAGCAAATTTAGCTTTAAATTTTACTTTAAAAACGGTCTAAGAAAGGTTAAAGAAAAAACTAGTTCTTTAGGGTTATAATCGCCAAAATTTGAAAAAATTACGATTTTTTCGCGGTTTTTTCGATTTTTAACGAAGTTGCGTTCGGCGCTCGAGGTCACAAACTTGGATTATTCATTAGGCCAACATCATTAACAAGTTTGCAAAAAAATAGAACTACCGGATTTGACGCATACTGCTATGTATAAAGTTACTGGACTATTGATAGAGTGTGAAATTTTGTTACAATTAGTGATGGGGTCAAGTTTTATTGACTCGCTATTTGTCATCCCCATTATATGATTGTTCCACAGTAGGTCACTGGAAATGGCGACTCTCATAAACAAAAACTTTCCCATTCGTCTTCTTTTTCGTTACACATGCGGTAATTGTTATATCTTTGAGGAACTAGATCTTCGATTTGGAAATCAATGGCAGTTTTTATAAAACTAGAATTCAATAATTTTTTGTCGTGGCAGTCGGTCACCTTTCTAGGTCCCCATTTACATTTCACCACCATGTCTTACAAATTTTTTTAAGCTTGCGGTTCCAACTACGGGGTAAATAGTTTGGAAGTCTGTTTCGAAAAATGCCTTGGCTGTCAGATATTAAATAGTTGTCTTCCAACAGTTTCGAACTTGAATAGCAGTTTTTTCATATTAACTTCTGAATACTGGATTTGGGGTATTTCATGAGGCATTTTAAAACTATAAAATTTAAGGCTGAACGTTCCGCAAACAAATTAGATTTCCTTGCGGGGCCGGTAACTGTCAAATTATTGTCAATATTATAGAGGGCGGTAAACTAGATATAGTAATAAAATTTAAAGAATTAATACCACTGTAAAAAAAGTTGCCATAAATTGACACAATCGAAATTTTTGCCGATTTTGCTCTGTCAATTTCTGATTTTTCGTTTTCTCTTAACTGGGTTGATGGAATGGTGTCCAATTTTGAGAAGTGCAATATTCTACGGTGCTTCGGAACTTTAGTTTTTAGTAAATCAGTTTTGATAGTTGATGTGATTAGATAATGTTTTTTATTCTTATGTTTAGTACACAATTTTCCAGTCGCATATAAAATGAAAAAACTGAAAATTTATTATTAAATTTTTTTTTCGATGGTTAGTACAATATTTCATCAACCCGTGGCATTAACAAGTAAAATCTAATAGAAAATATAAAAAAATTACAAATATTATTAAATTAAAGAATGATTATATAGGAATTAATAACTTAAAGGAACTATACAAACATAACATCTCTGTTCAGCTGGCCCCCCACCACGCAAAAATAAAAAAAATTTAGCTCATAATTAGGAGCTATTTAGGAGCTTTCAAAAAACACAAGAATAAAATTTTGAGCTCAACCCCCTAAGCAGAAATCTTCATTTGAAAATGGGGAGCTGAGTGAACGTTCACTCCACACCTTCACAAGGGGTGGCACTTTCTAAAGGGTTGCAATCAGAAATATAGAGTGACATATTTAATAAGCTCCTAAATCGAAAAATCATTTACCTACATAAAACGATCCGTATCTCTGTGCTTTGACATAGTTCCCAAGTGGCATTTTAACTTCAAATTTTAAAATTATAACAGCCAAATATTGTATAATTCTTCTCTAGACATGTTTAACGTAGCAAAATAATTATAGAAGAAAAACACTCTATAATATGTTTTTAAAAGTATTTTTCCAACTAAGTTACACAATATTAACAGAATCAAAAATTATCGCACGAAAAACTGAAATTATTTATGCTATAAATATTTTCACAACGACTTATAAGAAGGTATTACAGAGGTTTGGATGGTTGTGCATTTCTTTTAACTTAAAAGCTTGTGTAAATCTTATGTAGCAATTCCAGTGAGAAGTTAAAGTGGTTGATATCGCAAACCTCGGAAACGAAATAAGATGAAATGAAATGAGTGAAATAAGATAAAAGAAATTAGTGTTTATAATTTGTATTGATTTATTTATATCGAAATGGACTTTTGTGAAAATTGGAAAAAAATGAAACGGTCTGGAAATCACCACCGTAAATTAAAAAAAAATTCAGAACGAATGCATAATTATGTGTCGCAATATCCAGAATTGTCTCTTACTAAAAGAAATAATTTTATCGACAGTAACAAACAACAATACAAAGAAAGTTTACTGACACTAAATGATAGCATAGAGTCGTCCGCCGGTGATGATTATTATTCATTACAATATGGTTTGTATTTTTAATTAATTATTTATAAAAAATAAAGTTAACCAAATTTTATTTAATGCAGAATGCTTTGGGAATACGAACTTTGGGAATGCGAACAAGATATATGTTGATAATAAGCACAATAATAATGAAAATGACAGTATTTCGAAGGATGAGATTTTCTGTGTTGGCTTAAAATTATTGGCACTAAGATTTAATATAAGTCATAGTGCTCTTCGTCACTTGATTGTGCTAATAAACACCCGCATAGGAAAAAATCTCATCCCAATAGATCCACGTACATTGATGGAAACTCCAAAAAGTGTTTTACTTCAATCAATTGGAAATGGTGGCGAATATTGGCACAACGGATTAAAATATTGTCTTGAAAATGCATTTATTGGGATAACTGAATCAGTGAGTATTTTGTTAAACATTAATATCGACGGTTTGCCAATTTTTAAGAGCTCAAAAGATGAGTTTTGGAAAATTTTATTTAATATAGTTGGGATGCCCAAACTAAAACCTATGGTTATTGGAATATACAATGGAAAATCAAAACCACCTGATATTAATGCCTTTTTATTGCCATTTGTAACTGAACTCAAGCAAATTTTGGCTTCCGGCGTTAGAATAAATAATCATATCATATCGATACGTATCAACTGTTTTATTTGTGACTCTCCAGCTCGTGCATTTTTAAAAGGTATCATTTGCCTCACAGAAAAATATTTATATTATAAAGTGTCTATATTCGTTTTAGGTGTCGCCAATTTCAATGGTCAACATGGGTTTTTAAAATATATTACTATGAGGAATATAATTACATCAGTAATACTAATATTTTTCCACGAACACATTGTGAAAAACGAACAGATGCAGAATTTAGGGCTAAAATATATGATTTACATCATAGATACGAATCTCCTTTACTTCAACTAGAAGTTCTTAACATGATAGATCAATTCCCTGTCAGAGATTCATTACATCTTCTCCATCTTGGAATTATGAAACGATGTTTGGTGGGATGGAGAGATGGATATTTTCGTAATGGTGATTTAAAATGGCCTGCAAGAACAACACACCAGGTAACGCAACTTCTTCAAAAATGCAAACTGCCTGTTGAATTTAATCGTGCAGTCAGAGGTTTAGAATGTCTTCCACACTGGAAGGGTACTGAATACCGCACATTTTATAATAATTGTATAATAAATATTAAATAATAAAAAAATTAATAAATTCAAACAAATTAAGAAAAATTTTAAACTTAAAATTTAAAGCACTGATATTCTTTTGTTTTTCATTTTCATGCGCAATTGTAAAAAATTTAATTTTTTGATTTTTTTCCTCTATAGTTGCTTTGTAAAATATTCTAAGGTACCTCTGTAAATATTCTTGAGTATATGCCCAAATAAATTAAACAGGGATTAATGTAGCGCGAAAGCCTTCATAAATCCTCGTTAAAATTGTTTGGAAAGGTTTATACAAGTCAAAAAAATGATATTGAGTAAGGTCTTATACATTATAATATTTTTCGCCCTTTTATATTCTATAAAGGTTGAATACATATTTACGGTGTTGCACTGAACCGTCAAATGCCTCGATTAGGATACTACATAAATGTTTATAGCGTTCTTAAGGAAACCAAATTGCTACTTGGGTTCCCTTATGCGTGCATAATATCAAGAGGTGGCACTTTCTAAAGGGTTGAAAATCAGAAATATAGAGTGTTACATTTTGTAAACTCCTAAATTGGAACATTATCCGCACCCTGATATATTGTGTCGATTATGCTTAACATAGCTCCCTTATGCGTCTTTGACCCAAGGGGTGGTTTTTCTGCACTCAGCCCCCTCCCCCATTTTCAAATGAAAATTTCTGCATAGAGATTCGAGCTCAATATTTTATTCTTGCGTATTTTGATAGCTCATAAATAGCTCCTAATTCTGATATATAATTTTTTTGTTTTTTGCATGGTGGGGGGGCAAACCAGCTTTAGGGTTGTTTTAAGAATAGAGGTTGAGCTCTAAAATCAAAAGTATACAGCCTTAAGAACTCCTAAATAACTCCTAATTCTGAGCCTACTACCGATCCTCTAGAGTTATTTTTAAGGTGTGGAGGGGCTGAGTGAACGTTTACTCAGCCTCCCTATTTTCAAATGAAGATTTCTGCTTAGGGGTCGAGTTCAAAATTTTATTCTTGCGTTTTTTGAAAGCTCCTAAATAGTTCCTAATTCTGAGCTAAAAATTTTTTATTTTTGCGTGGTGGAGGGGCCAGCTGAGCAGAGGTAAATATAACGAGAATTTATTAAAATAATATTGCTAGTACGAAACAGAATGAATTAAAAAAGGTAAAAATGTGTTTAAACTATTTTGGACTATTAAACAACTAAGAAAATTTTGTTTCTAAAATATTTTACAACACTTTTGTTAACAGTTGTACTGTAATAATTATGATAAAAAAAATTTTGTTACTAACATTAGGATATAATGCTCAGAATTTCCAATACTACCCTTATTGACACTCGTAATTTTTGGCATAGATGTGAAATAGATATCTGGGTGAACACTTTTATATAAACTTTTTGGCTTCTTACGTTGCGCTTTTTACAATCGGGCTTTTTACAATTTAAGACGGACAATGGATATGTCAGCTCCACGGAAAAGTTTCGCTTTCAATAACTGAAGCAGAGATAATAACAGCAAATGAAGGAGCAAAATATTTAATAAGGATAAAGCGATTACTGAAAAAATTATTGTGCCTCAACCAATTTCTAATTCTTTATGTAAAAAATGCAAGTACTGCGATGAAAGGTATCCAACTTATCATTATAAGCCTAGAGATCAATTGCTGGTAGTCATCTCCTAAATTTTTTATTCCGCTCAGCACTTCGCTAGAAACATCGTGGATATGGTGGAACAATTTTTGGGTATCCTGAGTTATTGTTAGCTGTTAAGCGTTGTTATAAGATGAACCTTCTTATCGTTACGGTTAACGACAACTTGTCATGTTTATTTATAATCAACGTTCGTTATAGCAAAATGATGTTTCAATGCATATGCTCAATTTAACGTCTAATCTTCGTGCTGCTTTAATATTACCGCACATAGTCTTCCATTTCTACAATATAGTTTTTTCTCACAAAGCTAAAACTGGTATAGAGAGTGTCAAAATAAATTAGCTAATATCTCAGAAAATACAAGGTAATATATATTCGTATATCAGAAAAGTTTCAACAAAATGGTCTCATAAACTGCCCTAAAATCACATATAATTACAATATATATACCATGGTGTAAATTTTATAAATATATCAAATACATCGCTTACATCATAAATGGCGTATATTTATCAATATTCGCAATTTGATTCATTAATTTTAATATATACCACTGATATCCGGCTCGAAGGACCATGAAAAAATTTCTGTAATACATGATTTATTTTGATTGAAATAAGTCACTTTAACCAATTCCTGTGTTACGGTTAGTAAGAAAAACTATCATATCTTAGACTAATTTTAAAAAGTTATTACATTACTGGTAGTGGAAACCCGGATGTGATTAATCTGATGTCAGTTGATGGAATCGTTCTGATTCTTGTCAAAAACTTATACACCATATTTCATTAAAATTGACAATCACAACTTGGATGCTTTTAGATTCTCCATTGAAGATTAAAATAAACAGATGTTTAAGAGAGCCCATACCACTTTATTATCGCTGAAAAACTAAATTGTTCCTTGACGGAATTAGGGAGTTAGACAAGTTAATAAATAATACATTGTTAGAAGGAAGTCGATCCACCTTCTTTATAAATTAGCATTATTCATTTTTGATTTTTCACGAATTCTGTAATAACATAAAATTTATATAACAGCAGAAAATCACGTTGTGGGCTCAATAAATCAAAGATTTTTTAATTATTCAATGAAATATTTTCTAACTCTCCCTTACAAATCTGGATCGTATCGTTTACACAATTGATGTATCGGTCTAAATGATAGATACTTAAAACCTATGACCAGCATAGTTTCTCTAGTTTCTTTTAAAAACAAAAACAACAATAAAAATTTTTATTATTTAATGTCCGATACGCTTAAAACATTTCACTCCACATATTTGAGTAGATCTAAAACTATTTGCATAAATTAATCGTTTTCTATTCATTCCAAACCATACAATTTATCCATCCATGTCGGGGTTAAATTGTTGTTTTATACTGAATTATAATACATTTATTATATATCTATTATCATTATCATCTTACATTACAATGACTGACCACTGTGTTCACTCGGGCACATTAAATACAATAATATTAATTTAAAACTAAAACTAAACAAATAAGACCCAAATTGTATAATTGATCTCGACTTATATTAACCAACTCCACTCATTATTCAAATTTAAATATGTTTTGGGCAGTCAACTGAAATCAAACCGTTAAGATTTATTATATATATTTTGTTGATCTTTATGTGATCTCGAATGTTAAAAAATAGTTTATTTAAGTTTATACAGTAAACAAAGAAATTACTGAAAATAAATTTCTCTTTGATTGCGTTTATGATAAGACGGAAAGACGCTCTGACGAATATAATACATGAGTAATCTTTTGAATAATGATTTCTTTGGTGTTAAATGAAATTATTAATAAAAAAAGAAAAAAAATTATTTAAGATTAAACAATTTTCTACTTTTATAATTTTCTTATTGTTTTATGAAGTTTTAATTCTTTTTAATTGAAAAGAATAATTTCGTTTTGTTATACAGGAAACTTGGTTTAGTTTACTTTCAAATTGTTAGAAATAATACTTTGACTTTAATTATTTTATATTAGAATGAAAAAATGACTGAATTAATTTGAGATCAATTATAATATGGTTTCAAATTATTGTTATTTATGATGTTCCCTAGTCGTAAATATAGTACATATATGAGAGATATGTGAAATCATTTATAACATATAAAGCTAGTTGCAATTGGCTGTAATAAAACTTTATGTGTGGAACATTTAAGCATCATGAATTTTAATTAGTTTTGTTATTTTGTACATCAGTCATTTGATTAAAATATAAAATAGTAAGACTAATTTTTAAACTGCGACGTAGAAGACAAAGAACTAAACTCGGTTAATTAGATGACATAAAATTGATTTGGCCTAAAAATAGATTGGGCTGCCAGATTATATTAATCTTTATCCGCCCGTAATTTTATAATTAATTTTTTTTCTAAGCACGTCACGTTTTGGTATAGAAATGTGGATCACAATATGTGCCTGTTTAGAACCATGACTAGGTTTCCAAAAAAATTTTGAAATTAACTTCTACTCAATTTACCAGAAAAAAATATGCTACGATAAACATATCCTGCTCGAAGGACCATAAACATAACTTTAAGCTTTATAGTTATTTTTAGCGTGGTTATTAAAATATGAACAACAATTTAATTCCTTTTTCTACGTTTACAGGTAATATGATTATTGTAACTGTTTAAATTATTATAAATTAATGAATTTTGATAGTTAAAATAACGCTCGAGTGACAAGCATGGTTTTGAACTCGCTCGTCAAATTGTTTAAATAATAATTTTATATTTTTTATTTAATAAAAAAGTTTTAAAATGGTTTTAAAAGTTTTTTATCGGCGTTCTTTTGTTGTATAATTGGTGTTTTTCTTGTTCTATTATTTATTAAAATCGCTTTTATAATTGATCTGGAGTTTTAGTGTGCCAAGCTAACATCTCAATATAGTTAACCTCAAAATTAGTTTGGTAAAATCGGTTTGGCTGCACATCTCATCTTATCACACTAGATTTATTTTCAACTGCAAACCAGCTAACTTAACAATTTTGTTTTGCTGTATCATCTCTACAATAACTGTTAGGAGCTGGCTTGGTTCATTAGTGTGGTAAAGCTGTTTGGTTCTATAAAGCTCATCACACAATACCACACCTAAAAACCAGTTAATTCAACAGTTTTATCTGCTGTATTATCTCTGTTTTAATTATTTCAGTTAGATTTTGGCCTTTGATTATACAAATTTAACCATCACAGTATTATAGTTAACCTCAAATTAACCTCAACCAAGCTTATACATGTGATTGACTTATACCTGCAAATAAAAACCAGAATATTTAACTATTTTAACTGTGGTGCCATCTCTATAAACACTAATTCAGTCTTCGATTGGACTTCAATGGTACAAATTTAATCACCAGCTAACTAACTAAATAATCTCTAATCAATCACCAGCTAACTAATTTTTTTTTAAAGTTAACCTCAAAACTAGCTTGGTGTAACGATCTGGGTGCACAGTTCATTAAACAATATCTTATCTCAAGAATAAACCAGCTATTTTAACTGATTTATTTTCTGTATCATCTTTACAATAACTGATGAGCAGGAGCTGGGTTGGCTCATTAGTTTGGTAAAGCGATTTGGCTTTTACAACTTTTAAGCGAATTCAACCATTGTATCTGCTGTGCCATCTCTGCATTATATTATTCAGTTCCAGTTTTTTCTTTTGTTATACAAATTAAACCATTACAGTATTACAGTTACCCTCAACTTCAGTTGGTATTTCGATTAGGCTGCATAAAGTATATTACAACATTACAATTAAACTATCAGTTGTTAGTATCGTGTAATATCAAATTCCTGCTGATTTTTAGCTATTTCTGTAGCTGTTCTTAAATAGTGTATTCATAGTAATAGTCTGCTAGATCAACTGTGTACATATCAGATATATAGCAAGTCATCTACATCATCAGCCTAGTCAACATCACAATCATCAGTTTGGTATTATTATAATATATTATTATATAGTTTTAATTTTTTTATTTTATATGCAGCTTTATGCAGCACTTATGCAGCTGGTGTTCACAAACAAGGTCTCCATATAGCCGCTTACCACCAAAGCTAACTTTTTTTCTTTCTCGTTTAGGGATATCGAACTTGTTGGTGTTAATATTGTCAGTTTTTTCGTTGTTTGTTGCTTACAGCAACCACGTTTAACCCCGTTAAGTGCCCTTCCTGTTCCCAGTCTGTGCGAAACGGTGCTAATGCCATTTTATGTGATGCGTGTGTATGCTGGTTCCATCAAACGTGCACAGGCCTTTTTAAATCTGATTTTCTAAAAGCTAGCACTGATCGGTTTGGTTCGGTTCTTTGGAGCTAAAAATTGATCCTTATCTGTCAGTAAGCTATCCTCTATTGAGTTATTGTCCTCGGATATAAAACCTGATATGCTAGCACTACGCAATGGTCTTGGTTCTGTAAAAACAAACTTGTCTACGCTTTAGAAAGAGCATCTTACACTTCCAAGCTTGCAACATACAAATCTAGTCAAAGCATTGTGATGACCACGCATGTCGATAAGCAATAGGCACCGTTGCAGGGTTCACTATTGTGAAACTTCGACATACGTAAATTTTAATTAGCGTAAAATTAGTATAGGCTTGTAAATTTGACTAAAATAGTTAAATTTTTACATATCACTATGTCTATTTTACGTAGCAATTAGTTAATGTACTACCAGCGAAGTTACATAACGCTACGTCAGGGCTACAAATATTTTAAAATATTTACTTGGACCTACGTAAAATTTACTTTTGCTCATTCTAAATTAAAAAAGTCCAAGCGGCACGTATATCCGCTAGAAATAGGTAGATTTCGAGATCAGACAGTTTTGTGTGCCAGTAGAATCTGATGTATCAGATTAGTTTAAACAAAACAAACTA